>RAQS01000001.1:0-179405 GCA_003698115.1 Aspergillus sp. HF37
GTGGCCTTCTTCATTGCGCTGACCATCGGAGGAGGTCCGCAGAGGAGGATCTTCATATCAGGCGCCGGGGCAGGGAAGCGCTCCTAGCCGAGAGTTAGTCAAGTGAGCAGACTGGCCGAGGACGCACGAACCTTGATCATATCGGGGGTAACGAAGCCCACACCGCCGCTCCAGCTGGGAGGAGGGTGGTTCAGCACATAGTAGACGTGGAAGCCGTCGTCCTCCTTCTCCAGCTGATCCAATTGCTCCTGCAGGAGGATGTCATCCGGGTTGACGTTGGCGAAGATCAGATCGATTATGGTCGTGTCGTTCCCGCCGTTCCTGGGGCGGTTGCGGATAATCGCCCTGATGATCTGGAGCATGGGCGTGATACCAGTGCCGCCGGCAATCATTCCGATGTGGCGACTCATGTTCGGGGTGTAGACCATGGCGCCCTTGGGCCCCTTCACCTTCATGACGTCCCCGACCTTCAGCTCGTTCAGGTACTTGGAAATGTTACCCTGGGGATACGCCTTGACAAGGAGATCGAAGTAGCCGGGCTGGGTGTCGGACGAGATGGGGGTGTACGAGCGCACGATCTCTTTGGGCTGGCCCTCGATGTTGGCCGCGAGGGAGATGTGCTGGCCGATGGGCAGGCCCAGGATGTCGGTAGGGCGGGGGAGCCCGAAGCGATATATGGCGACATTGTGCGAAATGAGAGTCTTCTCGGTCAACTTGAAGTCCTGGTACTGCTCGGAGTTCAGGACTTTTCGCGGCTCTGGAGACGGTCAGCATGTGATGCCGGACGAGAGTCGGGCTGCGGATTTCGCAAAGGGACGCACTGTTGCTAAGAATCTTCCAGCCAGAGAGAAGGGCAGCCACGCCGACTGCGAAGGGGAGCCACTCCTGCTTGACAATGTATGTTCCGACAACGAGGAGGGAGGAGGGGATGTAGACCCCGTTGACCATGTCTGCGGAGAAGGCACTGGGTGGGTTAGCGGGGAATGGGGAATATGCGCGATAAGATACCAACCTCATATTGATGTTCCAGGAGACCGTGAGTACTGTATAGGGGAGGGAGGGAGAGGGAGGGAGAGGGAAAGAGGAGGAGTACGAGGGGATGAGGAGAAAAGAAAGCAGAGAGAGCGGAGAGACGAAAAGCAAAACAGAACTGCCGGGGAATTTCCGCCCACCGCCCTCCGAACTCGGACTCGGACAGCCCGCGGATCAACTGTCCCGATTGGGCTTGCCGTTCCTGAATACCCTCATTATACCCTCATTCATTCATAACAACTATGGCTGCCCCTGCCCCCTTCCACCTCACGCCGCTCGACCGCCACATCCTCTCCCTCTCTGACGACCAGTTCCAGCCGCACTCCTGGGCCGACCTCAGGGCCATCATCGGTACCGACTCGCCCAACGCGCATCCACGACCCTACAACTAACAGCCTCCACTCCAGCCCGCGAAGACCTCGGTGCCCTGATCCGCAGACCCTCCGACCTAAAGCGCTACATCGCCTGGACCAGCGTGATCAAGGCCGAGTATGGCTCGATAACAAACTACGTCTGCAGCCAGCGTCTCGGGTGGGACCAGCCCAGCGGCAACGGCAACGGCAACGGCAGCGCCAACGGTACTGGTCCTACCATCCCCACCCCCACCACCACCTCCTCCTACAAGAACCCGATTCCCTTTGCCGATCCCGAGGACTACCGCATCCTCCGCAATGACTGGCCCTACGGCATGGACCCCGGGATCTCGCATCTGGTGATCTGGCTGCGCACGCCGGTCGCGGCTACCGAGGACGAGGGCCGGATGACGGACGACTCGCGCGAGTTGATTCAGAAATTTGTGGACAAGACGTTTGTGGCGCGGTTGGCTGAAGCCGGGTTCGAGGATCCCGCGGCGCATGTGCTGTGGTTTAAGAATTGGACGGCGCTGCAGAGCGTGAGGACCGTCGAGCATGTGCATGTCTTGGTGAGGGATGTTCCCGAGAAGTTGCTGCTGGAGTGGACGGGCGAGGGGCCGCCCCAGCTTGGGGGGTAGACAGGTCTATAGAAATCGTACATAGAGAGTCAGGGCTAATTATCGCCCTGGAGTATCGTCAAAAGCAATACACAGGAACAATGAGAAATAACACTGCAAACTGTAGCACCGTACGCCGTACCATCCTCGCGCCATTACGTCTTCTGCTCATCAACAAACTTCAACGCCTCCTCGCGCGATACCACATCAACCGTGCTGGCCTTGTGCTGGAAGCTGACCCCGTAGCACTTCTCGGCCACATGCAACATCTCCGGCCGGAACGTCGTGCAGATAAACTGCCCGTTCGTCGAGTCTGATATCGACTTGAGCATCTGCGCCACCGCCGTCCGATACTGCGCGTCCAGGTTCGCGTCGATCTCATCGAACAGGTAGAACGGCGCCGGGTCGCACGCCTGGATCGCGAACACCAATGCGAGCGCGCAGAGACCTGGTCGCGTTAGGACTAGCCACGTAAGTTTGGGAACGGGGAATCGTACTCTTCTGTCCACCGCTGAGCTGCTGGATTCGCTGCTGCTCGTCGTGCTTGCTGTTAAAGCTGACGCTGATTCCCACCCCGATGTAGTTCTCCACGCTCTGTCGGGCTTCCTCGTCTTCCGAGTCTAGTTCGCCATCCTGCCCGAGATCTCGATCTGTTTTGCGCTGAATGACCAAGCGTCCGCGCCCCGACGGCACGAGTCTTTCAAAAACGTTCGCAAACTCCCGCGAGACCTGCTTGAACGTACGCTCAATAGCCTCATCCTTCCTCTGATCCAGCACACCAATGAGCTCGTTGATCGAGTTCTGCGACGCATCAAGCTCCTCCCTGCGCGACGCCAATGTCTCTCGCTGCTTCGTGAAGCTGTTGTACTGCTCAAAAGCCTTTTTGTTGACATGCGAGTACTTCTTCAGCCCCTCGTTGACCTTGTGCAGCTTCTTGACAATTGAGTTCGAGTCCGTGTTCTTATACTTCGTAAACGCCTCGTCCGGAAGGACTCCCAAGTCCCGAATGTTGGCCGCACACTCTGCCGCCTGTTTAGTCAACGCCGCCTTCTTCTGCATGCTCTTCTCCATGCGCCGTTGGTGCTTTTCGAACGACTTGGCTAGCTCTTCCAATTCGCGCCGGGTCTCCGCGTTCTGCTGTTCAAGCTCGTTTGCCCGGCCGTTGGACTGGTCTATGGAGTCGTCCACCTTCTGAAGGCCGTCACTGAGTGTGTCCAAGGCCTTGCGATGTCGCTTCATTTCCCGTTGTGTTTCCTTCAAATTGCCCTGGGTGTCATCCTCGGCATTGTCCAGGTCTGCCCCAACCAGTTGATCTAACCGCGGGTAGAGATTCTCTCGTAGTTCCACCTCCAGAACTGACTTTCGTGCCTCCAGCTCGCTCCGCTGGCCGGACAGGTCTTGGTACTGTCGCCGAAGGTCTTGGGCAGCTGCATTCAGTGTCTCCAGATGAGACTCTTCTTCGTCAGTCAGCGCTTTTTGGAACGCCGACCCCAGTTCCGCTTCGAAAGCGCTGATCTGGTCATTCAGCACGGCCAGGTTCGTCTCAATGTTCCGGAGAGCTCGCCGTTTCGCATCAAGATCATCGGTCTTCTTTTGGAGGAGATCGCGCTTGCTCTTCAGCTCGTGGCGTAGTGGCCCACTGCTATTCTGGACTTGATACCTTTGCTGTTCCAACTTCTGCAGCTCGCCGACAGCTTTGGTAACGACCTGATCGAGCTTCTCGAGTTCCCTCCGGGTTTCCACCCCACGATTGTTTTTGGTCTCATATTCGTCCCTCCACCTGGCCACGACCTTCACGCCATCGAGCCGAGACTGTCGGGAGTCATGGAAACCGCCAGAAAGCGCACCCCTCTTGTCAGACCTGTCACCCTCTGGGGTTATTGCGTTGACGCCGTGGCTGCGCGCATACTGAGATGCAACTTGCAGATTAGGACAAATAATGGTCTTCCCAAAAACATGGTCAAATGCCCTTTCGTACGTGGCGTCGTACTGCAACTTCTCGATCATGGGGATCGTGTCGCTGGCCTTGGGCATGTTGACTGGTCGGGCCCGCAGTCTATTCAGCGGCATAAACGTTACCCTCCCCGATTTCTCGTTCTGCAGAATCTCCAAGACCTTCGTCGCGGTTTCGTCTGTGTCAACCACGTAGTGGAACAAACTCTGGCCGGCAGTAACCTCAACAGCCGTTCGGTACCTGTCATTTACCTCAAACAGTTCAGCCAGCGTCCCATAGATCCCGTCCAAATCGTGCTGGCGCTTGATTCGGCGAACAGCGGCAATGCCACGGCTCGTGTTGTGGTCCATCATATGTGAAAGATTACGCTCCGCTCGATCCACCTCCTGGGAAGCATTAGATAGCACCGAGTCCAGTTTTGCTTCTTCCCTCCATAGTTCCCTGCGAAGGTTAGCTCTGCTGGCGTCTTTGGAGCCTCTACAAATACAAATGAAATCAAAATGAATAAGGAGACTGAGTGAACTTACTTTCTCTGATCCATTAGCCGGTCTCTTTCATCCTTCGCGCGTTGGAGTTGCTCGTCAACGGAATGCACCGCATCTCCACGGCCCTCAACTTGGTCTCGCAGACTTTGGGTTTCGGACTCCAGGCTCGAGATCTCGCTTTCGAGTTCCTTGATGTCTTCATTAGTTTGGGCCATAACACCCTCTACCGTCGAAAGGGATCTGCGGTTGTCCTTAATCTCCGCCTGCAGCCACTTGTCTCGCTCCGATTTACTCTTGAATCGTGAATTCCGGCCTTGTTTGGCATACAGTCGCTGCCGCGACGTCTCGGCATCGCTGAGTTTTGTCTTGACATCATCTTCTCGCTCTTTGACTGAATTGAAAGGAGGGAGGATCTCGTTTAGCTCAGATTCACGTTCCTTGATCGCAGTCTGAACAGACTCCAGGTCTGCATCGTGGCGTGCCTTTATGGACTGGGTAGCGGACTGGTTGTCGGCAAGCGACTTGGAATGCAATTCCACTTGCGCTAACGCCTTCGACACTTCACGGCGTTCGCCCTCCAGCTGAGACTTATCCACCTTGAGGAACTCAATCTGCTGCTTGCATTCTGCAATCTCCGTATCGATACGCGCCATGTCCTTCTCGCCCTGTATGAAGCGGTCCCGATTCGTATCCGTATCTTCGACGCCGGTCTGCCGCTGCTCTTCCAGGTTTTCGAGGACGCTTGATATCTCGTGTTGCTCTCGAGAGTAGATCGTGTATTCCAGACATCTCCTCTCTTTATCCTTCTCCTGGTAGTTTCGAAGCTCATCCTTCTCCTCCTCCAACTCGGAAAGGCGCTCATTGATGAAATCCAAGAGCTCGTCGATCTTCGTTCGCTTGCTGTTGGTTTCATTCATGATTTTTAATGACTCTGTGCGACGCGCTTCATACACCTGGGTTCCCGCCACCTCTTTGAGCAAGTTTAGTCGCTCCGAATCCTTCATGTTGGTTAAGGCAGTGACACGGCCCTGGGGGACAATGTAGTAAGGGTTTGAGCGCGAGAATCCAGCGGACTCGAGGAGGTTCATCACATCGGCTTTTGTTGCGTTCTTGCGGTCCAGAGTGTACTCGTCCTTTTTGAGCCCGATGGTCCGACGAAGAACCAGTTCCGGCTTGCCTGTAGGGAATCGGTCATCCGAGTTATCGAAAATGATTTCGACATACGCCGACATCACCGCCGAGCCTGATCCCTCCTATACAGCGTGAGTCAACAAGCATCGTTAGGGACAGGGGAAGCGTACGTGAAGAAGGGCTTGACGCTCCTCTCGGCCCATGTGAGTGTAGGCATCGCTGAGGACGAAGCGAATGGCCGCGAAGAAATTACTCTTTCCAGACCCATTGCGGCCAACGATGACATTATGCTTGGGCGAGAATGGCTCGATGACCGTCTGGTCTTTGTAGCTGTAATCGCGACATGATTAACCCAGCCCCAGGGCATATCTCGTCGAGGGTTTACCTTTTGAAGCCTTGGATAATGATCTGCTTGACATACATCGTGGAACGTATGCGCGACGCGAAAAGCTTAAGAGGACATGAACATCACGCAGCCCGCGCAATCAACCAAATGACACACTCTAGGAGCTGGAAACAGGGACGAGCGCTGAACAGGGATAATCGCAACAGGAGAAGGTGGACTGCTGCGTTGCGACAGGGCAGGAGTCGGGGAGTCAGGTACGCGTGGGAAAAGAAGCGCACGCGTTTCTCCAGCGGGGTTCTGCCGGGCGGTGAGCACCGGCCGCACTCAATTTTTTCCTTGCGGGCAGCCTCTCTTCGACCAGCAACCACCACGACACAAAGGGATATGGCTTCGTCCGGTGCTGATTCGCAGGGCCGCGGTCTTGCTGACGGCGTGCAGCCGACTCACACTTATATTCCTCACCAGGGCTATGTCAACCCCGAGGGGGCCCTTCCTCGCATGGCGGGGCAGGAACCAACGGACGCAGGAAACGAAGACGAAGACGATCAGGAGGAATACTACGACGACATTCTCGAGGAGGAGCTGGAGGAAGAGGAGTTCGCTTCGGCAAACCCCGCCGACTTGACAAAAGCCTACAATCGCCAGCGCCGAGTTAACGAAGTGGCCGCCGATCCCAACGCCCCCAAATGGACCTACCCGAAAACCAATACCCAAAAACCCACCGTCAACACCCATGCATCTGTCGACGACCAGGTCAACACCCTGACACGACATGCGGCGAATGTCAAGCTCGATGACCTCCAGTCAGGTCTGGCAGTCCGGGGTGAGCGCGGCGCGGAAAAGGCTGACCGCGCTACTTCGGAGCAGGTGCTGGATCCGCGAACACGGATGATTCTGCTGCAGATGATCAATCGGAATGTTGTCTCTGAGATCCACGGCTGTCTTTCAACGGGAAAGGAGGCGAATGTTTATTATTCCATCTCAGTTCCCAACGAAGAGGATGCGCCGCCGCTACACCGCGCTATCAAGGTCTACAAGACAAGCATCATGGTCTTCAAAGATCGGGACAAGTACGTGAGTGGCGAGTTTAGATTCAGACAGGGATATAGCAAGAGCAACAACCGGGCCATGGTGAAACTATGGGCAGAGAAGGAAATGCGGAATCTCCGCCGAATATACGCTGCAGGAATCCCCTGCCCGGAGCCTGTCCATTTACGACTACATGTGCTTGCTATGGGCTTCATCGGCAACTCCAAGGGGATACCGGCTCCGCGGCTCAAGGACGTACAGTTCGACGTTCCCGAACCAGAAGCACGATGGCGCGCCTTGTACGTCGACCTCCTCAGCTACATGCGTGTGATGTACCAGACGTGCCGGCTAGTCCACGCCGATCTAAGCGAGTATAACGTCCTATACCACAACGATAAGCTCTATATCATCGACGTCAGTCAAAGCGTGGAACACGACCACCCTCGCAGCCTGGAGTTCCTGCGCATGGACATCAAGAACACGAGCGATTTCTTCCGCCGGAAAGACGTGGACATTCTCCCGGAACAGCTAGTCTTCAAATTCATCACCTCCGCTGAAGGACCGACCTCCGTCACACCAACGGACGAAGCCATGGTCGCTGCTATCGAGAAGCTCTTCGCCACCCGAGAAGAAACGGCCGCCAATGAAGACCAGGCCGCCGACGATGTCGACACCGCCGTCTTTCGGCAGCAGTACATCCCGCAGACGCTGGAACAGGTGTACGACATCGAGCGGGATGCCGAAAAGGTGCGTGCCGGAGAGGGTAATGACCTCGTCTACCGAGATCTCCTGGCTGGCGAAAAGCCACCTAACAAAGCCACCCCTAGCGGTGACGCGGGGCACGACTCTGACGGAAGCGGTGGGGTCTCTGTTTCAGGCTCTGAGTCAGAAGACGAAAACGACGAGGACCTGTTCTCGACGAAGGCGCCGCGCGGGAAGCGCTTCGAGGATAAGGATGTCAAGCGCGAGCATAAGCAGAAGGTTAAGGAGGAGAAGCGCGAGCAGCGGTCGAAAAAAATGCCGAAGCATGTGAAGAAACGCATGGTGACTGCTACGTCGAGACGGAAATAAGTGTTGAGTCAGTGGGTTTGGAATATATATGCATTCTTCATGGGTATATGGACTCCACGGCGCTTTGTTGTTTGAAAAGTTTTATGATTGATTTGATGGCCATTGCATGAGTGATGACTAGGATATGAGATACCTTGCACATAGACGAGCATTGAATGGTTAGATTTGATTCAAGTGTGCTGCTATATTTACATGAATGCGAAATATTAGAGGTAGAGATGGTGTTCAGAAGAATATATGCTTTCTAGACCCATCAGAGCTCTCTTTGAACATCATCCAGTCCATTGCCTCAACCTCAGCGCTTACATCTCCGCTCGAAAGCAGGTAGAGTATGCGTCTGGGAGCGGGCCTTTGCCGCGGTGAGAGGATCAGGACTGTGAGAATAAGATGTTGGTTGCTTTTATCATCATCAGGTCGTTGCGAGTAGATGTTGCCAGAAAAACCTGGAGGAAGGAAGGGGTAATGGCGGACCAATATTCGTGTTGTCGGCTAGTGATACACTACGATGAACATCGTATCCAATGGCCGGTATCTTCGGACTTTAAGCTGCCCTCCTGCTTCGGGACTGAAGGCGCGTGAAGGCGCGCTCCACGGCTTGCTTGGGCAGGTCGGGGATTACCTCCCCCTCTTCCGCATTGTCCTCTGCAGTGGCTGTTCGCGGTCTATCCTTGTCTTCCAGAGTCCCAGCACTCTCTTGGTCCTCTGGCCGATCAGCGACACCCTTGAGATTGCCGCCAGAGATGCGCTGGAACTCAACACGCATCGGCTCTCGACCGACTCCAGGCCATATATCTGACGGTAGATAATCGCCCTGTTCCACGCGGAAAGCCTCGCGCGCGTTGACATCCTCATCATACAGCTGATCCAGTTTCTGCCGTGTGTCGCGAAGGACCTTCTCCACGCGCTGCCGTACGAGTTTGCGACGCGAGACCTCGAGAACGAGGCCATCGTACGCGTCTAGGAATCCGTCGTACAGGGAATTGAGATCCGAAAGATCTGAGAGTCCACCGTTGATGCGATCATGCTCTTCGCCCCACACATGAGTGAATTTGTGGCCCTGGGAAATATAGCCAGGCAGACGGGTAGTAGAGAGCGAGGCCAGATGTTCGAAGACGCCTGTCGTGGCATTGTAAATAGACTGCAGAACATCGCGCTGAGCCAAGATACTCTCGAAAACCGATTCCATGTCTCCAATGCGGTCCTGGATTTCCATCACAACGTCTTCCGCCTCAGCAGCGTCTTTCCTTAAAACACCCACCATCTCTTGATATTCGGCGTCGGAAACAGGATCAAGAGGCGCATTCAGGTCGGCTCGGAGATTCTCTTCGTTGGACCCAGCACGACCGCTAACATTCACCCCGTCGGGCATGTCACCGGTTATAGATCGAGCCGCTGCCCCGCCGCCTTCAGTCAGCTTGACGGCGGTGACGCAGAGGTCGAAGTGTCGGACCAATGACTCGAGCAGGTTAGCCATTTCTTGGGCGTGAGATTCCAGGGAGCGCAGCATTGTCGGAATTGACGACAAGGATGGCAGACTGGAATTGGATCCAGAAGACGAAGATGAGGACGAAGCGGACGATCGTGAAGACGCGAGTTTCGTAGTAACCCGGTAATTGCCTAAAGCCCTTTTTATGGAGTGAAGCTCATCGTCAAAGGCGTTGTTAGACGTATCCAGCTCGGCCTGGGCGTTATTGGTGCGGTCAATCGAGCTCTTCAAGGCCGTGTGCAGCTCGTCCACGCCACGCTCGTCTAGAAAATCGTGCAGACTTCTGGGTTCCTCGCCTTCCGGTCGAAACGAAGCATGCACGATCGTTTCTCGGAGCATATCCAACGTCTTCTTCAAGCGGGCATCAGCACCATCAAGGCTCTTTAATACAGTTGAAAACTCCGTTTTCCCCCGGAGAGAGATCTCCTGGACTTCAGCGCGGACGCTGTAGAGGAGTCGCAGCTGATTATTGAGTCCCCGGCGAAGGAACCCGGTCCGTGCAGACACCACGACGGTTTCTTCCAAAGCCGAGCGGGCGCAAGTGACGATCTCGTTGGCGCGCCACGCATGATTTATAGAGGACAGAGACCGCTTTGCGGCAACCAGGTGAGAAATGAGGGTATCTAACTGTGGCATTTGATCATCCTGGCCATCGTCACGCCCAGAGCCATGTTGGCCATCGCCAGACGCTGATGATTGGGATAATGACATGGCCTTCCATTAGCACTGCCGGTGTCCTGGCTGGAGATCAACTGGATGCTGGCAAGACGTAGGCCCGACCCGGAAAGAAGATGCTTGGTCTGATAGGAGTAGGCTGTGCAGCGCCAATGTATACGAGACCAGCATCGAATGCAGACACAGTAAAGCGGGATTCAAAAGCCAGCGCAATCAAAGAAGACCGCAGGGAGGCGTAGCATTGCAAGGACAATAGTCAGTTGTCCAATGTCAGGCCCGAGTGAGCCAGTTGAATGAGGAAGTCCAAGGGAAGCCGAGAGCGCAGGCGGTGATGCAATCAGGCCGGTCATGTGCCAGCTGCCCGAAATGGCCTAGCGCCGCAGCACCGACAGCGTTGCGTGATTCTGCTCTGTTTTTGCTCGAGAGGATCGATGGCGAATACTCCGAGGACCTCGCGGGTTATTTGAAGGCTGTCTCTCCCTTGTCGCCCTGTTGCTGCTCAGTCTCTGTTGTCGTTGTTGTTGTGGCCGTTGTCTGGTCTCCGATCTGCCTGTCACCCCCGGTTACTTTCGGTCAATCGCCGATTGACTGCGACTGCGAACTGCGAACTGCGAACTGCGAACTGCGAACTGCGAACTGCGAACTGCGAACTGCGAACTGCGACTGCGACGCCACCGCTCCTCGGCCTCTCGACTTCTCTCAACTAGCAGCATACGGCCTCTCGTCGCTCGAATCTGCCTATTACGATCAGTCAGGCACGACTCACATGCGAATGTTCGCGCCTGAACCTTGATCGCCATGCAACGCCACCCGCCGACGTCGCACCAAGACCACGCTTTCCTGAGGAAGAAGATCCGTTCGGGCGAAGATGAGGTGGAATCGTCCCGTGTCGAGCCTTCCACGTCGATATTTGGCCCGTCCGAACAGGAAGAAGACGGAGATGCGCAGCCCGACGCCGATTCGGCTCGTCTGTCCACCGCTTCGACAACACCAGCCAACCTGGCGAACGAAAACATTGCGCCATTCCTCGCAAGACACATCCCCGAACAGTACGCCCCGTTGGGCTCGCGCCCTCTCCAGCTGTCCGAACCATCGCGTGCAGACTCGAAATACTGCTATCGCCATAGGCCGGATCTGAAGTGCTGGCGACAGGCCGACGAGCCATCGATGGAGCATCTACAACGGGTATGTTATTCCTGATCTGTCATGTACGACTGCTAATACGGGTGAAGGAACTGGAAGAACTCCCTCAGAGCGACCAACAGGGGATTGCGCATGTATGGTCTGTCTTTTCAGCGGCCCCGGCCAAACAGCGCGTCCTTATGCTCCAGGGAATCTTGTCCCAGTGTTGTTTCCCCCAGCTCTCTTTCGTTTCCGCCACCGTTCGTGAACTTATCCGAATCGACTTCCTCACCGCTCTACCCCCTGAAATATCCTTCAAGATTCTATGCTATCTCGATACGACCTCTCTTTGCAAAGCCTCTCAGGTTTCCAGGCGCTGGCGGGCTCTGGCAGATGATGATGTGGTTTGGCATCGGATGTGTGAACAGCATATTCACCGCAAGTGCAAGAAGTGCGGATGGGGTCTTCCGCTACTGGAGCGCAAGCGACTACGTGAAACGAAGCGTGAGATCGAGCGTCGCGCTACGACGTGGAACATCGGCGAACCGTCTCCGGTCGTAACGCCCGCGGAAAGTGTCGAAGCCACCCCTTCGCCTGCGGTTGATTCTACAAGCGCCTCTGGAAAACGAAAACCGGAATCTGACGACGAAGAATGCGCAATGGTTAAACGCCATTGTACTTCGTTAGGGCCCGAGAATCCTCCAGGGAAAGAAGACTACTTCCAATCCCGCTGCCGGCCGTGGAAGGATGTGTATAAGGACCGATTCAAAGTGGGCACGAACTGGAAGTATGGACGATGCTCGGTCCGGGTGTTCCGTGGCCATACGAATGGCATCATGTGTCTGCAGTTTGAGGACAACATCCTCGCAACCGGATCTTATGACGCCACGATCAAGATTTGGGATACCGAGACCGGCGAGGAAATTCGGACCCTTCGAGGACACGAATCTGGCATCCGCTGTCTTCAGTTTGACGACACCAAGCTTATTAGTGGCAGTATGGATCGCAGTTTGAAGGTGTGGAATTGGCGGACGGGCGAGTGCATCTCGACGTACACCGGTCATCGAGGTGGTGTTATTGGCCTGCATTTCAGTGATACAATCCTTGCGTCTGCGTCGGTGGACAAGACTATTAAGATTTGGAATTTCGAGGACAAGTCAACGTGTCTCCTGCGCGGGCATACGGATTGGGTCAATGCTGTCAAGGTGGACACGCCGTCTCGCACGGTGTTCTCTGCCTCTGATGACTGCACGGTCCGACTTTGGGATCTGGACACCAAGGACTGTATTAGGAGTTTCTATGGCCATGTGGGCCAGGTGCAGCAGGTTGTTCCGCTGCCGCGCGAGTTCGAGTTCGAGGAGCACGATGCCGACTGCGAGAACGACAACATCAGCACCACATCCGGCGACACTGATCCATCATCGCTCCAGGCTACCTTGGGGCTGGATTCGAACACGTTCTGCGCGCAGAACTCGCCGTTCGGGCCAGCTTTCGAGAACGGGCGGCCGGTACCGCCGCGGTACATGGTAACGAGCGCATTGGATTCCACGATCCGGCTGTGGGAGACCAGCACCGGTCGATGTCTACGCACATTCTTTGGTCATTTGGAGGGCGTGTGGGCCCTGGCCGCCGATACGCTCCGCTTGGTGTCTGGGGCGGAGGACCGCATGGTCAAAATTTGGGATCCGCGAACCGGCAAATGCGAGCGCACATTTACCGGTCATTCTGGACCAGTTACATCTGTCGGCTTGGGTGACAGCCGATTTGCTACGGGCAGTGAAGACTACGAAGTGCGCATGTACAGTTTCCGGAGTTGACTTCTACTTTTGCATCGTCCTGGCCTTCGGTTGAGGCGCACGCGTTCGTTCTGCTTCTTCGTTGGTATACCCAGGCGCAGGTTCAAGGATATGTTTGAGCATTTAGCGATGTTTTGGAAGGACATGATGCATTCATTGCGTTGCTTTTGTATGTATGCTAGTGGAAACATGATATACCTAATCAGGCCAGTTTGACTTTTTCTGCCTCAGCCCTACCTTGGAACAGGATGATGGTAGACGTCAGCGACAGGCGCAGCAGTGACCCCTTGTGCCTGGACGAAAGATTCTGATTATCCTGCTCTTGCCGGTGCGCGCACCCTTCCTGCACTCTTCGACGTTAGTCTCTTGGTATAGCCGCATTAGCCCTATTCAACCATCGGTCAACACCCAACTACTTTACAACCCAGCAAACAAAACAAAAATGAAGCCGCAGCCTAGTCGCCTCACAAACGAAGACCTCGAGCTAGGTTACCGCTATGGAGCAGACGATCCGCTCGATGGCTACATCTACTCATACGAGGGTGCGTATCTCATCCACTCACCAACATCACAATCGACCAGCTAACATAGCTAGCCATCGAGCGGCCACCCGTAGAATCTTCGTCGACGAGTACCAACCCGATGTCGACGCCGAGCTCGCATGGGGATTCGACGGCAGGCTCGACTACAGGCTCGAAGGGATCGAATAAGGGCTCTAATAAGCGCCCAGCAACGGGCTCAACGGCGACGACGACCACGCGCTCAACAATGAGAATGACAATGCGCTCATCGACGGTACCGACTACGGTGTCTCCGCCAGGTTCGCATACGGGCCGGAATTACGGCTCAATGTCGACCTCCGCTCCTTTTGTTCCGGCGCCTGCTCCAGCCGTTACGACTCATGGTCCTCCACAGCCTCAGCAACAAAGTGCCAGTGGCAGCAGTCCGAGCAAGAACAACCAGAGGGATCCCGACGCCAGTGTGTGCTGTATGGGTTGCTGTGCTCTTGTCATTTTACTGCTGTTCATTGCGTTTGCGGGGATTAGGGTGGCTGCTTTAGCAAATGGGAATGGGCAAATCTAGTTGGTCTTTCAGCTGTA
Organism: Aspergillus sp. HF37; assembly: GCA_003698115.1. NCBI lineage: Eukaryota > Fungi > Ascomycota > Eurotiomycetes > Eurotiales > Aspergillaceae > Aspergillus > Aspergillus sp. HF37. Next base: position 14,198 of record RAQS01000001.1, read on the forward strand.
GATCTTTCCATGAGTCTTTGGTTTTGTGTGCAGGTAGATCATTATGGCTTATAGTAGTGATACTAGTAGCATTATATGTCATTAATGAGTCTCTTCGATATAATGCAACAGATTAAAGGGCTCTCTAGTCCCTCGGTAAGTATATACAGGATCTTATCGTTGGGATTACAGCTATACCTGTTCCTAAAGTAGTACCGTGGAACGGCATAGTAGCAATCTAGATGCAATATTAAATTTAAGTCTACGATTACGAGTACATGTAAAAGTCTTCTAGAACTACTTCTTTGCCTTATTATCTTATGTTCACTCTAGTATCTAAACTAGCCCTATCACTGCTATACCGCAACACCATAATCGGCCGCAGCTAAAATGAAATACGGCTGTAACTACACACAAGACGAAGACCTCGAGCTAGGCTACGGCCATGGAGTAGTCGATCCGCTTGATGACCACATCTACTCATACGAGGGTACGTCTTTTCCACTAATCGCACAATCATCCAGCTAATACAGCCTAGCGCTCGAGCGGTCGCCTGTAGAAGCGCCGTCGGCGAGTACCAGCCCCGCTTCTGGTGTTGTGGTGTCGACGCCGGGGTCGCATGAGGATTCGGCGGTGCATGTCAGCGCGGTGTTGAGTTCGGCTTCGATGACGGGGTCGACTACGGGTTCAACTACAGGCTCCCGTAAGGGCTCGCATGAGAGTCAAGCTGTGCGTGTCATCGCGAAGTCGAGTTCGAATTCAACCACGGGGTCAACGACTGGCTCGACTACCGGTTCGACTACCGGCTCGACTACAGGTTCTACTACAGGTTCTACTACAGGTTCTACTACAGGCTCGCATAAGTGCTCGCAGGAGAGCTCGCATGAGAACCCGGCTGCGCGAGTGAGTGCAGAGTCGAGTAGGCATTCGACGACTGGGTTGGCTCTATGGTCGACAAGGGGCTCGACAACGGGCTCAACAGCCCCGACGACTAGGGTGCCGACGACAATCTCAACGCCTTCCTCACCTCCTCCTGCACCAGCTGCTGCACCAGCTCTGGCAGCTGCTCCTGCTCCTGCTCCTGTTCCTGTTCCTGTTCCTGCCGCTTCTCAGCCGCAGCAGCGAGATGCGAGGAGTCAGCCTCCGGACGGGCGGGACCGCTGTGCAGGATGTTGTACGCGCTGGTGTGTGATCTTTCTTATTCTGGGATTTGTGGCGATGAGGGTTATGTTGATTGGGTGTTCTTGGGCATGACTATGCGGACAAGTTTTACGTTAGAATACTCTATTAAATGACGTGACGGTTAGCAGGCGGCCAAATAGGGGCACTTTAGCGGCCGTTCTAGGCGTCTCTTTAATTATTCTCACAGCCACTGGCTTTCCCTCATTGCCAGCCTCCTGGTTTCATGTGTCTATTGAGATGGACGTCCGTACCATACTCGACATATAAACGAATTGTTTACGAGTAGACACTCAGAGGCATGAGAAGCGGATTGAGCGATAGAAGGGAAAGAACAAGTCATTCTAGAGCTATTTATCTAACTAAGAGGAACAAAGGGAAACAAGAAGTAGGATAACTAATAACTAAACAGGAAGGCTCATACCCGGATCGACAATTGTTAGCGACAGACGCATGCCCCGAACGATAGGATCACAGAACTCGCAATAACTCCCATTTCTCGAGGGCCTTCTTGTATCGGAATTGCTCCCTTTCCAGTCTTGCGCGTGTAAGAGAATCCGCTTCATCTTCGCTGGCAACAACCTCTAGCTCCTTGTCACTGAGCTTGCCAAAATGATCTAACGAGATCGCGCGCATGGGGCATTTTGGGCCTAGGAGATGTCGTTCCACCACCTGCATGGCAACGTTATCGATAAACCTGTGCAGCGCGATATTGTAGTATATCTGTATACGAGCGGCAACATGGAGGACCTGGCTTAACTCGGTCGACAGGAAGGGAAGCTCATCATCTCTGACTTCCGCACTGACCCTGGTATCGCCATTTATCCTGCTATCCGGCGTCTGGTTCCGTGAGCCCGAGGCATTGGCATCTGCACTGTTCCGTGCACTAAGCAGGGTTTTGCTGCGTTTCTGTTCGGCTCTCTTAGACTCAATGAGGAAAGAAGGATCGAAAGTCAATAACGGCCGACACTGATTGTCTGCAATGAGCTCGCTAAGAGCACTATCTGCATCTCTGTTCCACTCCTCCAAGGCTCTGGCGGCCAAGCGACTGGCTTCAAACCGAGTTCTGCTGTTCGGGATGGCGGTCTGGAGGATAATGTCATTGCATTCTTTGACAAGAGCTTTCACGTCGTCCATTAGGAGTCGAGAGGCGGGTTCCCAATGCTTGGATAACATGCGGAAGACTACCCCTTCGACATCCGGGTGTACGCTTCCGGTGAGATTCTGTGCCTGGCGTACCTTTGCCTCTCGATATATCTCCGCATATAAACCGATGCTACTTGCCATCATCTCCCAGTCCCTTGGATCTGAGCTATGCTGGGAGAGCCGTTCCGGATCCTCATGGTAACTCGTTGTGGAAAACCTCGTGTTGTTGGCATCAGTCATTTCTGCAACGAATTTTTCCAAGCGGAGTTGCACTCTGTACCGGAGATTGACTCCGGGAGTTTCTAAATGCAAATCCTGATACTGCCCGCGGAATACAGCCTCGGTCATTTTCTGCATCTCATTGCAGAATTGGAGAACATAATAACGCCGGGCCTGGGGAGTATTCCGTGGCTCCCCCAAGCGTTTCAGATGTTCCTCGCAGGACCGATGCTTCGCACGAATCTCGGTTATGATCTGTGGGATTTGTCGGTGCAACTGGGTTCGACGCTCCCGGTCAACGTAATCCATCAGGGCCTTGATTCCCTTCCGATGGGTGGGCACGCTTTCCCACGCGGGTTTGCTGAACTCCTTGGCTTCGTTTTCATCGCGCTCCGCGTCCGTAACTTCAGTCTCTTTGGGCACTCTGTTCCGGACACCAAACCAACCGTGATCGAGATACGGCACGGTTGGCAACTCATTGCGCAAAAGGGATGGCATCTGCCTAGTCAGAATATGTGATTTATCGGATGAAACAAACAAATAGAGGGCTTACCCATCGATCCGAATCCTCTTGTTTTTGATCGCACTTCGTAAGGACTCCAATGCACCGCGACTGGATACCAGGTGTCTCCTGAACCAATTCGAGGCATCGATGTCGTTCCACGTCGACGTTGTCTACTACCACTCTGCGGTTGACGTTATTATAGCTCCTAGGGAATAGTGGGGTGGGGTGGTCTCCCCTATCTTAGTAACTTACAGGGTGATAGCGCGTTCGTTTCGCAAGTAAGTCTGCGCCAATCTCTCGGCTATCGCAGCATTACGGCTATCCGGCGAGTTTCGCTTCAAACCTGGGAGGTCGACAATGGTCCAGTGCACTTCATCTGGCCCGGATCGCTCAATTCGCAATGTCGCGTCACTGAGATATGGTTGGCCTCGCCCGTCAGAGGTGTTCGACGGCAATTCCAAGTGCAGTGCCTCTCCAAAAAGGCGCTCAGTTGCCTGGCACCGTAAGTCTGAATCCCAATGCCACGCGTACACAGTCAGGAAAGCCAAAGAGACACTGTACAAACCTCCTGGATAATTTGGTCCATGATCTCCGGCGTGATCTCTGTCCGTTCTATATAGAAGTCCCGGATCCTCTCTTGTAGCGCGGCATCGTCTTCCGAAAGCCGGCCGGGAACAATTCTCGCCCGCACCTTCGGCGGCCCTGGTGCCTGTCGGAAGGAGATCTGGATCGGAAATCGAGTGCATGTGCTGTCCTTAACAGGGAAGGAAACCTCCGTAATAGCCTGCAGAACAGAGCTTTTCCCTGTATTTTGGTCTCCGACTACAACGAGCTGAATGGAGGTCAGCCGCTGACGATGTTTGCTAGAGGCAGAAGGGCTCAACAAACCTCCGGGAGCTCGACAGTAGTATTAAGACCCAGCGCGTGGAGATCATCGATGAAAGCCAGTTGTTCGGAAGCTTCCCTTCCGTCGAAGTGTCGGATTCCTTGGGCCATTCTGTAGTCGTACCAATATGATGATGGACGATGTATGTAGACAAATAAAGTATCGCAGATTTTTGCCTAGAATACATCAGAGCTTTCTGCTTGGTTTCAGACGGTAGACAGACAAGAATCTCGCGGGCTGTGACAGGGGGGTTTATATTGCGATCTTTTTCCGGCGGCACAGCAATGTTATAGATAGAGCAGAAACTAGACCAATGATTGAGAGACGTCACGGATCGCCCGCCCCCATAGCGGTAGGTACAAATGTCGCACCAGTAGGTTAACTATTCGTGAACTATTTAAAACGCCAACCAAGTAACTTGTTATTACGGTTGGTCCTCTTTCTTTAACGGGTCCTCGTTATTATTATCTAGAGACTCGATTGATAGGAAACGTTTGGCCGTCGGACAGAACAATCCCATCGATCAAGTCTCATAGGCACAGCATGTGCGGCAATTATTATGATTTTAAGCCAGACCAAACCTTGCCAGGCGCTTAAATAACCCCAATGCGGCATTTTTGTTATTGGCCAGTACGTAGGCCCATATCGCTAGTCAGAGGGAAGGTATCGCAAGGCTTTATTATCTGCGCATTTAGAGCACCCGACCTAATGTAGAGGGACTAAGTCGGCCAAGGAAAACCAAACGAATTGATCAGGGGTCGGGTCGCACGGCATGCTAAGCAGGCGAAATCACTGTAGGTGTAGGAAAATGCCATTAATAGGAAGGGCAAGGAAGCTAAAAGAAATAACGTGATGCACCTGTACTCCGTGCGTTAAGGGACGGCTCGTGCCAGCCGGAACGGCAGGAAATGGCGCCGTCCCCCAATGGGAGAAGGCAATTAATTAATTGAGTGGGGGAGGACGGCTCAATAGGAGCGGTTTCCGGCGCTCCGCCAGCCGGGTCATCGTATACTAGTAACCATACCATAAGCGAGCCATAACAAAATCCGTCTATAGCTATAATACACAAAACCATATAACCAATCCCAAAACCCATGCAAAGACCTAGTATTCTCTCAGACGGCAAGACGGGGGCTAATTCCTTCACAGAACTGACACTAGCGAGCTAGAGATGACTTGTTTTCAGCATAGTTGCAGTAGTGTATGCATGGATAACCGTCTTAGGAATCGGTTCGAATGTAATAACAACGGTTTCCGTTCGCCACGTAGGCATTAGCACGACTTTCCCAACGGGAGACTGTTGCACGGACTATTAGTGACAGCGCATCATTGGCCTAGTAGCATTTTAGCCGTGTGTTCCAGGCGAGTTTGGCACGTTTCCCGCTTTTTAGTACTTTTAGTCGGGCTAAGGATACTATTTGTGATGCCTTAATACTTGCTGGACGACGAGAACTAGGAGGGCAAAAAAAAAAACAACATGCATAAATAGTTATTAAGGATTGAATGCACTTCGTGGTCGGAGAGTAACGACTTTTGAGAACGTTGAGAAGCGAGATGGAGGTGCCCACGTTTAATCCCCGTCAGTTCAAGAGATCCTTGTCAGTTTCCCCCAGCGGAAGCGAACGGAGCAGATCTAATAGGAGTAGAGTGGCTACAGTGCTAGTTTTATAACCCCCTCCTCTCCTCCTACTAGTTGTAACTGCAATCTTTTTCTTCGTTACGTTGTGTGCTCTTGTCTCTCATGATGGCTACAGTCGATCCTCCCTCACAGATTCCCGTAGCGGAGAATTCTAGCGAGCTCACTGATTATATCGCGCCAGAGGTTAGTCTCTCTCTAATTATATTTTTATTCGTGTCTAACAAGTACAGGACGACGATGAGCTCGAAAAGGGCCCAGACTTCCTCAATGCTGTCTCGTCAGTATTATTTTGTCTTGTGTTAATGATAGATAGGTCTGACTATAAACTAGAGAAAAAGGAAGCTCGACGAACTCTCTATCTTCTAGTGTCTTGAGCTACCAGTGAGTCTGCCACCGTTAACGAAGTCTTCTCTCTAACAAGTCGATATAGATATGAGGTGTGTGTAATCGTCTATCCCTCGAGATAAAACCCCTAACTAGCCTCCTTAGAACGGTCGACGGTACCATGGCTACCGTGAAGGCGAATATATTGCCGTAAGTAGCGCTTCTAAGGTGTTAATTGCCCTAGCTAATCATTTCTAGCCAAATGATGATCGAGAACAGGATCGTTTAGATCTGGTTAGTGTCTCTTTAAGTTACAGTTTCCACTTCTAACATCCATAGAATCATCATATCTACCGACTTGCTATCGGTGGTGCCTTAACCCGTGCCCCCATTGGGCAGAATCCGGGGAGAATTCTCGATCTCGGTACGGGAACTGGTATTTGGGCAATCGACATGGCGGAGTAAGTCGTCGAGCTATATTCCAAGCGACTGCTATTAACGCGATTTATAGTGAATTTCCTAGCTCGACCATTATCGGTAGGGATGGTGCCATTACGATCTGATCACTAATTCTGACTCGACTAGGTACTGATCTCAGTCCTATTCAGCCAGGCTGGTAAGGCATACGCCCTAAAAGCGCTGGTAATTTATTTAAAAACTAAATATTAACATAGGGTGCCGCCAAACTGTTATTTCGAGATTGAAGACTACGAATCCGAATGGGATTTCTCGCAGCCGTTTGACTTCATTCACGGACGCGGCCTCGAGGGCACAATGAGGAGCCCGCAGAAGTTTCTTGACGAAGTGTTGAAGAACCTGAAACCTGGAGGATGGTTCGAGTTTGTGGATATTGCCCCCGTGGCCTACTCAGATGACGACACCATTGAAGAGGCCCCTTATATGGTTAAATGGGCTAAACTACTGGACGACGCCAGTATCGAATTTGGGAAGAGAATGAATGTCGCTCATCTCTATAAAAACTGGATGGAGAGTGCCGGATTCAAAAATGTGAGGGAGGATATCTACAAGGTATGTGCCACGCTAGTTGCGGTAATTTACCCTGACTCTTGTTATAATAGGTCCCCCTTAGTCCTTGGGCGAAGGACCCTAAGATGAAAGAGTTAGGTGCTTACCAACAGGTTAACATGCTAGAGGGTATGGAAACGTACACTCTTGCTCTTTTCACTAGGGTCCTGGGATGGAGCACCGAGAGTGTGCAAGTCTTCCTCTCTGAAGTGTGGAAAGAGGTGGTGAATCGAAAGCTTCACTTATATGGGAAGTTCTACTTTGTCTATGGTCAGAAAGAGCCCTAACGGCTTGACTGCTTGACTGTGCTAATAGCACATTCTAACACCGAGAATGCTGTCTCTTTGCCTCGTGTTTCCAAAATACCCTTTCTAATTGCTATAGTGATAGGCGTCTGCAATGAATTTAATGCATTTTAGATACTAGAGTTTCTCTAGTCGTACCCCATATGTGACGATGCTCAGACCAATACTAGATTGTTATACAAGCTAGCTGAAGGGTAGCTATCGCAAAGAATTATCAGCATGGAGAGAGGAAGATGGTGTAAGGTCAACTCAATTAAGAAGGCATCTCCTCTAATCACGTGGACCTGCAGCCCTATATTAGGGAGTGTGAAGTGTGTCCATTGACATAGAGGCCGATCTCTCTCATCACAATATATAGTGCTGCCATTTTGTCCTAGTACACGATTCAAAGAAATAGATTAAGGTTTATAGTCGTCGGAGCTTCGAAATTGTAGGTCCATAAATAGCGGACCTACTACAGTTGCTGCTCAAATAGCCAGCTCGGTCGCCAGTTGGCGGCCCTTAACGGACCATGATCCAGCCAGGTCTACTGGCTATGGTGCGTAGTCCCGTGACCTAAGTCACTAGACTAACGTATAATGACTATGGACCATAGCTACTAGACCCTTACCTCACATTGTACGGCACACGTCCGCGGTCTCACGGCCTATTCGGACTGTGGACCACTAACGACCCCTAGCCGCCACCGAATCCTTTCCCCTGCGATCACAGAACCACGATACCGAATCGAAAATTTCTGTATTATTACTACTACTATTGGCAGAAGTGCTGGCAAATTGATGGCCGAAAATAGCATCGACTACGGCCGTTTCGCGCGGCTCGCTTGCCGTCAGATTGTTTAAAGTAGTATAGTTGTAATCCTGACGATAAGACTGTATACTATCTGCGCATAATCCATTTGTCGGGCGGGACTAGAGCCCTTTAATCTCTGTTGCATTATATCTGAGAGACTCATTAATGGTATATAATGCACTAATGCAGAGAGAATACCTGTTCCTAGTACCCTGGAACGGCGTGCCAGCAACTTATATGCGATGGAAGTTTATATGATATTGAATTTAAGTCTACGATTACGAGTACTTGTAAAAGTCTTCCTGTTAGCTGAGCGTCAGAACTGATCGTTCTCTTTCAAGCTCACTCTTATATACAAACTAGCCCTATCACTACTAGACAGCAACACCAACCACATCGGCCGCAGCCAAAATGGAATATGCCTATAATTACACCAAAGAAGAAGATCTCGAACTCGGCAATGGGCCTGGAGGTATGCATGAAGTGCCCAGCCATCCATCCATCCATCCACTACGACCAAGCATCACAGCTGACCACCACCAGTCAATGAACACCCAATCGCCAAACCACCGCCAACGTACAATCACCACCAGCACGTCAAGTACCCGCCATCGTCTCCCCCATCGCCTCCTCCATCTCCGCGAGATCCATCACGACCGCGGAAGCGTCCTCTAAGAGCGAGGACGAGAAGGTGCGGCGCTGTATTCTTGGTGACACTTGGCCTTATCATCGCGCTTGTGATAGGAGGGATTTTTGCGGTGTTTGTGAAGGCACTTATTCACGGCAGTTAGTACTAGCTACTATTAGCCATGGGTGGGAGTGGTATTGGGCTGGTTGTGATGTAGGCGCTTGGGGGAGTTTAGGTTGGAATTGGTCATTGTGTGTGGCTTTGGGTTCTTTTGATTTACAGTTGTATGGGCGTTTGTCTTGTCGGAGGTCGTTGAGGTATATCCATATAGCAATCGGAGGGTATCTTTTTTTTTTTTTTTTTTTTTTTCTTCTTCATCCAAATCTTCCTTCGCTGCCATGGAACTCATTCGTTACTGTCGACTTATACGCCTTCAAGTCCTTTTCGAGCTTCGACTCCTTATCCTCCTCTTTTCTTTTAACACCCATGCAGCGGCTTGGTAGATCTGTAACAAGATCTACTGATCTGAACTCCAGACATTCTCTGAGCTGCTTTTATATTCCGAAGCCAAAACATTACCTTATACGCCTACCTGTTGTGAAGGCCACTATATAAACTCAGCTTCGGCTTCATCTGGCATCACCTGCATTGACCCAAGTGAGTGCTAGAAGTATATCTCTCTCTTCTGCTTTTACTGACCTCACCCTCAGAAGAGAACTTGCTTGATCACTCTAACATTGCAATTGCAATTCCACGACAGCAAGCCATTGCACATCTCACTCAACCTACCTTTCCTGGCAGTTGACCCGACCCTCACCCCAACATCGACATCCTACACCTACACACAATGGAGAAGGAAATTCTACATGCAAGACTCCAGCAGGCCAGACGGCTCTTCCTCGGCGACAACGGCGACCCCAGTCTCAGTGACGTCCTGGGCGAGCACCTAGTCAACAGACCCAAGTACTCCTTCCGCAAGCGAAACCCGCACGCCGGTACGACGCTGTCAGCGGCTTGGATTGATCGCGACGACACCTCCGACTACGACCCGCGCGAGAGGAAGACGACGAAGCGCAAACGACCAGTGCGCGGAGATCACGAGGGAGCGACCCGTCCGACGAGAAAGGCCGCGAAGCCGTCGCAGCTTGTTGTCAAGATGGCTGTCAAGTCGGACACAGGAAAAGCGCACCTTCAGGCGTTTCCGACTGGCGAGGAGGACATGGGCTTGCACGGCGACTGGAATACAACTACTGGGGAATGGTATGTGCCGGAGATCCTGGAGGGGGAAATCGGGTCGCGATATGCGCTTCGCAAGCGGGATAGACACGGCGATGCAGGACCGCTAGATGGTTCCCCGACGACGCAGAGTCTCCTCAGTCTGGATCTGGGTCATCCGGCTGCGCGCGGGTGCAAGGCATGCTTGGAGTTTGGCCATGAGTGCTCGCTTCTGGACCGAGCGTTTGTGTATCCGTGCCAGACCTGCAGGGAGGACAGAATTGAGTGCGAGCTGATAATGGCGCCGACGTGGAAGCGGACGTGTGAGAACTGCAAGGGCGGGAGGAAGCCGTGCTCGTATAGCCACGGCGATACGGATCACAGCCTGCCCTGCAAGCAATGCCAGGCGTCTGGGGTCCACTGCATTGCTGGCCCGGCCAGATATGCCCCGGGGTCGGGGGAAGAGCGCGACAACGCGGAGGCGAAGCACGGGGAGAACGCGGAAGGGTCACCGCTGGCCAGGATGGCCGGGATGAACGAGAGCATTCAGCTCCTGGCCGTCCCTGGACAGTCTAGTACTAGCGCAAGGGCCCCTGCAGCGGCGGCGGAGAAGGCACCCGTTGGCGTCACCCGGACCATCCAGACGGCGTTTGCGCACCCCATGGACTTCGCATATGAACCACCGAGTGACGGGCGCAACCCGTGCCACTGGTGCAGCAATTTCGCGTACGGAATTGTCGGACTGGGACAGCGGACAGTGGAAGTGGTGGGCGTGGGAAATGGGCAGTTCTTGGAGATCGACGGGGGGCATGTTGGCGAGGGTCACCCGCCCAGTCGCATGTGTGTTCCATGCGCTCAGGAGAGAGTCTGCATCATGAGATGTCCTGGCCATCGCGTCGTCCGTCTACCGGGGTGCAAGATCAGCGACTTCGATTTTGATGCGGCATACCGCAGTCTGGTATCCGCTCCGGGGCAGGGAGCACCGGCGAAGAGCAACCCGTGGTGCTCGTTGTGTCCGAACCCGGCCTTTTTTTGGTGCGGCGCTGTTCAGCCATCAGAAGCCGTGGGGTGTGGACTGCTGCTCTGTGAGGGATGCGCGGTGCTGACGCGGGGATACAAAGGGGATCTGGGGCGAGTGGTTGCAAGGAACAGGCAGGAAGACGCGGACTTTGGATGCAGGGCGGACGTGGGCTTTGTGCTGGCTGGCAGCGAGCTGGAGAGGATGTACTGAATTAGGGCTGGGAGGGACAGCGAGGACTGCAGTGAATAGGGCCTGCAGGTATTGTCTGCAGTAGAGATCCCAGTCATTGAATTAAGCAGTCAGTAGCAGTGAATTGCCTATTCACGATATTGAAGAGTTGCTCTGCTCCTTCTGTTAGTCTGGAGTAGCAGTGCTGGAGGTGTGTATAGATCTCTCTCTCCCTTCCTCCTTCCTTCTCTTCTTCCTCTCTCTCTCTTATTCCTCTTTTCTTTCTATTCCTCTTTCTCTCTTCTTCATCTCTTCTTCTAGTCTTCTAATCTTCTACTCTTCTACTCTTCCACTCTTCCATACAGCCTGCTCTCTCAGACTGTTTGCTTTGCCTCCGCCCATCTGACTAAGTCTCTCTCCGCCCGCGGATTTTTCTTTCGCATCAAGACTTCTTCTTCTCTTCTTCTTCTTCTCTCCCTCCTTCTCTTCTCGGTCTCCGAGCCTCTTCCAATTTTCTCTCCCATCGTGTTCCTCAGAGCTGCCACGTCTCGTGCGCAGCTCACCGTCACGACGTCTCCCACAAAGCGTCGCAAGGTAGCCCAACCCAGCAGACCCGACGCCCTGCCGGGTTTGTTCGCCTCGCCGGCCACCAGACGTCACGAAAACCACTCTGCCGACTCGCTGCCCTTGCCACAGGACCCCGGCCCCTCGTCGACCTCCGATTCCAGCCGGAGCCGGAGCTCTTCTGCGTCCCCGTCTCGCTACGTCCCGGCCCATCTGAAAGTCGACGCCCTGGGCCCTTCCTGGAAGGCCCGCTCCAGCACCCCCGACTCCGCCCACAGCACTCCCGAATACCCTTCCACCGCTTGTGCCGGTCTGAGCCTGTACAGCGACGGCGCGGCGGATATGACCGGCTCGGAGAAGAGGGATGGAAGCGTCCCTCTGACGTCCGGGGTTGAGCCTCGTTCTTCTTCTCCCGGCGTCAAGCGGACGGCTGACGAGGTCTCGGAGCCGCATCAGAATGTCGACGCGGGTGCGAATCCTGCAGACAGGAACTTGTCCTCCGGCCCCGTGACTGCGGAGTCCGCCGACACGATTGGATCGTCCAACCCCAACAAGCCCGACAGCAATTCCGACAATGTCTATCCCACTCCTTCCAGCATGGCTGCCTACACCGCCCCTACCTCTACCCGCACCAGCTCCCAGGCTGAGTCCATGGCCGAATCCGACGACCGCCCTTCCATCGATGACCAGGTGGCAAAAGTGACCCTCTCGGCCGCCCAGCCCTTGCAGGAGAAGCAAAAAGGATACGTCGTTTCCATGTCCTGGCTGAATAAGGTGTTTGCCCGGAGCTCCGTCCATGCAGACAAGACGGACAAGTCGGCCGCGGAGGGTGAGGTCGGTCCAGTCAACAACACGGACCTGGTGCTCGACACCGACCCGACCGCCATCTTCAAGGACGAAGCCGGCGAGCCGTTTGTGCCCTTGCATCCTGATCTCCGCATGGGCGAGGATTTCGAGATTGTGCCAGAGGAAGGTTGGGACATGATTATGAAATGGTATGGCCTGGCTGATGAATCGCCCGCCATCGTCCGCTACGCCCACGACTTCACTCCCGGCGGTGGTGGTGAGAATATCATGTATGAGCTCAGTCCCCCCATTTTTACCGTCTTGAAACTCGCAAACCCGTCTGCACCGACCTCGCCGCAGGCTCTCAAGGAGAAGAATGCGTCGCCCGTGAAAACCCTCGCAAGCAGAGCTGCCAACTTCCAGAAGTGGCTGAGACAGGTGAAGGAACTGGCCAACATCGACGTGTCGACCAAAGTTCGGGTTTGGGCGATCCAGGCGGATGTGCAATCGGCGTCGATTACCAACACTCCAGCTGCGTCTCGCAGCGCGTCTCCGGCTCCCACCGCTTCGAATGCCGCCAGGATTGTCGGCGGTCTCGTGCTTGATCTGAATACCTTCCTGTCCATCCCGGAGGGCCAGCGGCAGCTTCTCTCTGAGATCAAAGACCAGACGGCGAACGCTAACTACAACGGGAAAATGACGGTTGGTCTGGCGGGGCTTGCAGGGAATGGCGAGATCCTTGTTCTTGAGGAGTACATTAGTGGCCGCAATGGCGGGGACTGGATCTCCGAAGCATCGAAGCAGACCCTGAACCGGATGGGTGTGCCGGCTGCCAACGCAAAGGCTCTTGCCAAACCCAAGGCCAAAGACCCGCCCTCGACCGCTCGATCGGCTCCCGCCGCAAAGCCTACGCGAAGCAAACGCAGTAACGGAAGGACGCCCGGGTGCACCGGTCTGCGCAACCTGGGAAATACCTGCTACATGAACGGAGCCCTTCAGTGCATGCGAAGTGTGGAGGAGTTGACCCACTATTTCCTCAGTTCGTACTCCCTGGTGCCCTAGGTGACTTGATGCTGACGATTCGTTGCAAGGCAACTCCTACAAGCCAGATCTTAATCCCAGCAATCCCCTTGCCCACAACGGCGAGATCGCCAAGGAGTATGCAAAATTGGTCCGCATGCTCTACGATGATTCGAAATCCTCGGTTACTCCCAATTCCCTCAGGGACAGAGTGGGCCGTATTGTGCCCGCATTTGGCGGCTGGTCCCAGCAGGATTCCCAAGAGTTCCTCCTGTTTCTCCTTGATGGACTACAGGAAGATCTGAACAGGATCCTCAAGAAACCCTACATCGAGAAGCCCGACTCCACAGATGAAATGGTCCACAACAAAGAGGAGCTCCACAAGCTTGCCAACGAACACTGGCGGATTTACAAGGCTCGCAATGACTCGGTCATCACGGACCTGTTTGCCGGCATGTACAAGTCAACCATCGTTTGTCCGGAATGCAACAAAGTCAGCATTACGTTTGACCCGTTCAACAATCTCACCCTCCAAATCCCGGGGCCGGACGCTTGGAGCCATGTGTGTTACTATTTTCCCCTACACGGGGATCCGGTCCGGGTTGACATCGAGGTCCCTGGTAAATCTACCTTCAAGGCTGTGAGAGAGCGAACGGCGAGGCAGATGGGTACGGTTGCCGAGCGACTCGTAATCGGCGAGATCTACAACACCAAAATCTTCAAGATGTTTGACGACACAGAGCCTGTGAAGGATTCCAATGTCAGTGCCAGTGACACACTGGCGGTTTTTGAACTCGAATCGTCGCCGACGGATTACTCGATCGCGAATCCAGACGAAGTCTACGAGCCGAATGAAACGCCTGGATTTGACTCGCCCAAAGCAGAGCGAATGCTTATCCCGGTTTACCAGCGCGGCTGGGTCGCAAAGTCGTTTAACAAATCCAAGGAGCGGAAGATTTTCGGTCCGCCTACCTTTATTGTCGTCAAACAGGAGGAGGCCTTTGATTTCGACAGTATCCTCAAGAAGTTGCTGGTCAAAGTCGACACTCTGACGACTCGAGACATCTTCAACGAAGGCGACCAGGAAGAGGCAGCCCATGAAGACTCCACCACTGATGGGGACGACGCCGACTCGGCAGACTCGAAGATCAAGGCGGCATCTGTGGAAGGAGAGGACGGCATGGTGGACGTTTCGTTTCGCAAGGAATCCGATGAGAAGCCCGCTGGTGGTGTTGGCCGTAAGAGTGACATTCCTGCGCGGCTCCGCAATTTGTTCGAGGTCAAGACCGTCAATGCAGGCCGTACTGTGCCGCTTCCGTACAACAGCATCTGGGAGGTGCGCGAGTATCAACCGATGTCATCTCGGGCGGCGCCAAAGGCATCTGGTCGGGAGAATGAGGTAGGTCTCTTCGATGTAAAGGGTGGAGTGAGCTGTTCTAATGGCACTGGCAGGAAAATGATGCGGGTTCGACAGGCCGCAAGACCAGCGACGAATCCGATGAGGAGATCGCCGACAATGCCTCGGACAGCAACTCGGATGCAGACCCCAGCCTGACTCGCCGTAGCTCGATGAAATCAGAGCCAGCCGCTTCTCCCCTGATCTTCCCTGGAGAGGGCATTGTTCTCGACTGGAACGATGAAAGCTACGATGCTCTCTTTAGCGCTAGAGCTGGGAACGGCGATTCCTTCCGTGGAGCGCTTATGTGGCCCCACGTCCAGCAGATCGAAGACCCGAAGCTCGAGAGAATCCGCAAAGACCGAAAGGATCGGAAGAAGAAGGGAATACCGCTCGACGAGTGTCTCGACGAGTTTAGCAGGGAGGAAATACTCTCGGAGAGCAACTCGTGGTATTGCCCGCGATGCAAGGAGCATCGACGAGCCAGGAAAAAGTTCGAGCTCTGGACGGCGCCGGACATTCTGATCATCCATTTGAAGAGATTTACCGCCAGTCGCCGCTACGGAAGCAAACTCGAGGACCGGGTCAACTTCCCGGTGACTGGCTTGGATATGACCGGCAGGGTTGAATCGCCCGAGGAAGGCAAGAGCCTGGTCTACGACCTCTTTGCTGTTGACGACCACCAAGGTGGAATCGGCGGAGGCCATTACACGGCCTGCGCGAAGAACTTCATTGATAACCAGTGGTACACCTACAATGGTAAGATCGCGCTCTGAGAGAGGCTTGCTCGTGCTGACAGATCTGCAGACTCCTCGTGCATTGGGCCGGTTCATTCAGAGAGAGCGGTGTCGGCTGACGCGTACTTGTTGTTCTATCGCCGTCGTTCAGACCGTCCGCTTGGCGGCGAGTCCCTGGAGCAGATTACTGAATCGTCGATGCGCTCCCTGACGGCGTCCGAGTCGGACTCTGATCGGGAATCATCGCCGTCGGGGGACGCCCAGCGCCTCGGCGGCTCTTCCCTCAATGGGTCGTCGAGCGCCTTGGGCGGAGTCGGAGCAGCTCACCGCGCGGGAGGTGGTGGACATGGGGTGGAGAATGAGAACGGCGACGAGAGCAGCTCGGGGGATGAGGGGGTCGGCAACGCAACGCGACAGGAAGGTATGAACTTGGACAATGACTACTACGAGGCCGGCACGGATCCGTTCCACCTCTCCAACAATGACTCGGACCTGTGGTCGTTCGACCGACTCGCGGATGCTCATCAGTCTTGGCAGGTGACACCAGCGCCGCCGGCGTCGATCTCTGAGGGCGAGCAGCACGGCGACTTGTTCGAAGACGACGGCGCGAGCAACCGCGCAGTCGATGGAGGGGAAACCAGCGACGCGGATCTCCGGCTGGCGTCCTTGACGGACGGTGCGGGAGACTCGGACGCGGCGCAGGCGCCGGCTCCGGCGACGCCTATGGACACGAGCACCAGCATCCAGGATATTCCTCCGGCCCTGGAAGCAGACGACTCGGAGGATCTGGACGTTGTGGAGTTGAAGGGGGGCGACGGCGAGAAGATGCATTCGGGGTAGGCGCCGGCCGGTCGAAGCAATGATTCAACGATAAAGACGAAAACTATCTGGGTTATGGATCATGGTTGCATAGGAGTCAGGGTATTGTGATTGAGCTGGTCGGTCGATGCCGTACAGGCCCGTTATCCGGTAGACCTAGAATGGCAGCTGTTGATAGCAGGCGGGTATGGGACAGGGACAGGGCACACATTGAATGTCCATAGAGGAGGATTGCATAGTCAGAGGTGGAGTTAATATTAATAGTTTATGGCTGGATATTTCTGTATTCCAAGATTGAAGCGGGAAAGTCCATGAGGCTATGGCTTTACAGGTGCAACGGCAGGCAGTAGTCAGTCGGCAGCGGGAATCCAATGGTCATGTACAATGAATGCATAGAAACCGAATAAGAAGTGTCAACTGTGGTATCTGCCATCGTACACAAATTCACCTTTCTACAGCCCTGGAGATCCTCCTGCATAGTTCTGGTGGTAGACGGTAGACTGGACACTGGAGTAAACCGACGTCTGCGTCCTTAACGTAGTATTGCCTCTCTTTGATACCCGATCCAGAACGCAGATGAACTTCCTCATGGATAGTCGCTTCCGTCAGGGGCTTCTTTGAAAGAAGGCGGTTCAAGCGGTTCTGCTTTGTCGTTTCTTCTGTTCTCCATTGTGAGGAAAGTGACGGCAGACGAAGCTTTGCTGTGGGTGACTGCCCATGATGATCTCAGAGTCGGTGCCAGTTGGTAGGTGAGAACGACAATCAGCGGAGTCCAGAACATCCAAAAGTGAAGAGAGTACGCCTCCAGCCGGAGACGGGGCCTGGCCACTGTGGGTGGCGTCATCGAAGTTGCCGGCCAGTCTGGCCAAACGAGTTACTAATTCCTGTACTGACGAAGGCGAGGGGTCTTCTTATAATCCCCCGGTGCCATCACTCGGACACACGAACGGGCGCTCATCGTCGATTGTTGGGCCGTTGCGGTGCGCGACGTGAGCGCGGACTTTGTTGCGTTGAGTCTGGCGCAGAGCAACAAAAGGGCGAAAATGGGAATTGCGAATAGATAGATGAATGGCGGACAATAGGGTTATTATTAGGGCTGCCTTGTTGATCACGCCTAGACTCAAAAAGCACCTTCGTCAAAGTTATGATAGATGTTCGCCATTGAGTACAGGCTCCGCAGGCGTTTTTGTAAATAGGTTTCCGGTTGTCTTCTGTTTCGTCTGTAGTCAATCACACAGGGAAGAGAATTTGAACCTGTCGAAGGTCCATTCGGTCTTCGTCCCAGCGGCGTAGCAAGAGACCGAAAAACTCCTTCAAGAGTAGCACAAGTGCCGCGTTAACGGTCGCCTCATCGTCCGCCGGGATCGGCTCGCCTTGCACGAGTATATATTTTGGTGTCCATCTTCGCTCAGTAAGGTCTGCTCCGGCGATCTTGAACACTTGTCTCGCGTCCTCCCTGGACAGTACGCTTGTAAGCGGCAGCTTCAATAAAGCCAATTGCACACCCCATGATGTTGCGGCTCGGCAAGCCCGCAGTGATGATGGAGTCATATTTGGGCAGGCTATGACTGGTCAGGGGAAAGTCGGTATCTTGAAGGTGTTGTATGGTGTGTTGTACGATACACAGAGAGGTGGTAAGGGCTTGTAAAAATACATTGTAGAACCCTGGGCGGTGAGGCCAATCGAAATTACTCAGCAGCCTGCTGACATCATAGTGGGCCAGGCTTCCATGTATGTATACGAGGAGCGAACAGCTGCAAGGTCGCATATCTGTTTGACCAGCAGGATGAGGACGGCGTTGACCGTGGACTCGTCGTCTGCTGGGAGAAGTCTGTCTGCCTGCCAGTTTCCGTCTGGAAAAGTCGGCCGTACTCGCTTTTCGGTCTGCCTCCACGGTGGTGATATACGTGTAGGTATCACATCGCTTGCTTTGTTCTCGCGGCGCTTTCTGGTTCCATTCGCAAGTTGACCGTGTGAGGACCAATTTGGGTATGAACCACGGCCCGTGTAATGCGAGCGAGAAGTTTCGTTCAGCCGGCTGATTCTTGGGGTGTAAGTTGGACCGGAGTGGTCGCTTTGGATCTTGCTGCCCGCTCACTGCTAAACGGTCTCTGCCTTCGTCATATATGTCCTTGACACTGCGAGTCGTATCCTTTCCTGGCAGGTGCTGTTGAAGTCGACATTCGTGGTGATATGATATCCGTCTGGGTCTCTCGATGTGCGTACAGGAAATTTACTGGGGCGCCCATAGGCAGAGTACACTCCCAGAGTAATGCAGTGCTAGGTGTGCGAACGCATGCCGCGATCCAATGAGCACCTGGCTCTAAAGGGGTTGCGTCCGTCTCAGTACCTATAATGTCGATTAGTCCCCACCATATAACAATCAGTATGTCAAGAGACGTACATGGCGTTGCAATTCTCTCTCTTCCGAAAGACGACGGTGACAACCACCGCCAAGAACACAGCATCCAATCCCATATATATGAGGACTGCCTGCCAGGGACCAAAAAATCTCGCGGTTCTTATCCCCCTCAGAGAGGGAATGGTCAGCGGCGCGGAGGGTCCAGCAAACGATGCGCTGCCCAGTAGTCAAGGCGCTCAATTGCCACGGCAAGAGTTTGCAGTCATGATGCCCCCGCCGACACCAGGCGCAGCGTGTTGGGCCGGGGACATAGGTCTTTAACTTGGCGGACGTTGAGCAAAAGGGCAATTCCTGTCGTTTTCGCGGGTCCCTTGGCCGCATCACAGTGGCCGGCCTGTCTCATAGTAATCTATGGTATGTTGAAGGCATTTTGGTGCTTACGGAGCCGCAGACCAAAGTCGATCGCTCTCTTTCAAGCTCTGCAGCTTATTTGAGCCCTGTTGGCTTGGTATGCCGTAGGGCATTCTCCAGTCTGATGGTCTGAGGGGGATCAGTCCCTCGATCGTTCTCACCAGAAGGTGCGGGCAGATCCCCACCACGATTCGGAGCGGAAGACTCAGTCCGGAGCCGTCACGCCGCGGCGCAGAACGAGGACGCGGACTGCCTCTAGCAGTGTTGTCATCGCTATCCTCATCCCGCGGGCGTTTCGTCGGCGTCCTCGGCGAAGGACCGGGCTTCTTACCGTACAGCACACTGTTCATGCGAGTACTAGCACGCGCACGATCTCCAGGGCCGTTACTGAGAAAGCTCCGAACAGCTTGCTAAACATCCCCCTTCACCTCTTCAGGGAAGGTAAGGCAAGCATGCCCAGCACTAGCGCAAGAAATACAGGCCTTAGCGCGAGGACCAGCTTGATCAATACAGCCCTTAGCACCTTCCTTGCCCATACTCCGCAAACACCGGTGGTAAAAATTGGGGTTTAAGGGCATTGCTTCATTCGGCGAACCAGCGCATATGTAGTCGTCATAGCCCCGCGGTTGAGCTGCGCTGCATCTTGGACTCGAAGCATTTGGTGGACGCAGAGTTAAAGAGACAGACATGTTGACCGAGAGAGACCCAGAGGGAGGAGAGAAAGGCGTTGTCCCGGAGGAGACTCGCGAAGCTGTCTCGTTGCTGTTCACCGACCCACGACATATCGTACTTTTGCCGAGCGCTCCTCTTGAGATCCAAGTAGCCGGCAACTGCAGCAGCAATAGCCATAATCAAACCACGTTTTCCGAGCCGCCAGAGCGCTTTCAGTCCCAGGATTGATCCGGTGTATCCATCATCCAAAGCCAAATTCGTGATCTTGATGGGATGCCAGAATATCAGTCTGAGTGTGTGAAGACGAGGGAAATCCTGCATCCGGGTCAACGTGACCCAGTCAGTGCTGAGCGCCGGCCATTGACGATCTCGATCACCCGGACTTGATATCGGAATTTGATCATGTTCACAAATGCCTTAATCTCTTGACCCTTGTATTCAATCAGATCGCGCAGCCGGTCGACATATGCATAGACGTCGCGGTAAAATACTTTATGGGAGTCCTGGAGAACATCATCGGAAGCGTCTGGATAAAAGTATCCGAGATCATCGATCCTAATGCCTCCAGAATGGGCGTCGACATTCCCAGTTGACTTCGTAATGTACACCAATGACTTCCGCAAGGCAGGTGCACATGTCCTATCCTACAGCCTTCCTCCGGTGCCCTCGGAGTATGATAATATGAACACCTTGCATGAGGCCGCGATGGAGACCAAATCGTGCATAACCTTCTTCCTTGAGCTGCCAGAAGTGAACGACCTCCATGGATGCAGGCTGGCGTTTTGATCGGGTCCGCATGCTGCGAACAAGAAGGAAGGCCGGACATACTGGATGCATCACACAAAAGCTCTGAATTTTGACGACAAGTGCCGAGATCCCGGTCATGGGGCCTCGGCTTTTGGATGTGCCAGCAACAAAAATTGTTGTTCATCGATCGAGTTGGCTTGACTCCAGGTGATGGATTGTTCTCTTTCCGAGTCCTCAGGTTAGGGCAAGGACTTCCCAATATTCGAGTTTCGACTTGACTGTCGTATGTCTGTCACTGCGCTGTCGGCTCGGGAATCCTCAATCCCGGTTATCTGGCAGTCTCGTGGCCCATGCCTATAATTTGTTCACGCCGGAATGAGGTCGTGGTATTCGCTTTTGGCTGGTTGGGACATTCTGCTGTGGTTCCCACAAGGGTTTGGCGTTCGACAAGTGACAAACCCATTGTCAAGAGTAATGACTTGAACGCACTGGTTGCGGAAAACACCTATCCCAATTGCACACTGCCAACAGTTTAAACGTGCAAAAGGAGGGAGTGTGGCACCGTTGCATTGCATTCATCCACTACTAACAGTAAATCATCAGCATTTCGCAATTGTGATTTCAAAAGGCGAGATGATAGGGACTCCATTTAATAGGTTACCGTTCTTGTTTACTGCCTCGTCCACTCTCTTTGGTTCCGACATGATGCGGTGGCAAGCAGAGTCCAAAGGGGACCCAGTATTTAACCGAAGTCCTGAAATTGGAGGCGTAATACCCCGTTCAAGTCACTGGCGGGTGATCTGGATGCACCCCTTCATTCAAGATTCTCCGGTCCGTATCCCCTGTAGCCATTGCAGAGTATAGCGCAGGCATCTGTCCTCCACTGTGAACGTCTGATCCGTGTGACCATGCAGGCAGATCCTGTAGCCGAAGATCAGTTGTCCGAGACTCAGTGAGAAGCTTGGACGGATAAAGGTATCAGAAAGCGGCAGGCTTTGAAGGCAGCGCGGCTCAATCATTCTTCAGCAGTGTGGACAATCATTCGAAGCTGGTGGCGGGGAGGGTGATACCAAGTCCCCAGTAACGCCAACACATCCTGTGTGCCAGTGTACTCGGGGAAATCGAAATTGGAGAGAACCGTGAACTCCCTTCTAGACTGTCAGCTCGACTGTCACACTTGTGGCCCCCCAGAGTACTTACTCCTGCCATCCGGGCGGTGACGTTCATGCTCAAGTTTCTTTCGATGCAATTCCAAATGTGGCGTCGCCGGTGTGGGATGCGAAGCCACTGTGTTTCGGAGCACTAGCTCATCTTCCTCGTCGAAAACAATGAAACCAAGTTCATTTTCGTGCAGAGTGTCCCTCCTGAGTGGTCCAAGGACTCTTGCAGAAGTTGCAATGATCATGTCCAAGTGGTTTGGACCGGTCAGAATGTTTCCCTGGTTGTCCGGTCGGAACAGTGCTATCGCAGAGACCGAAAACGCACTTATTTCGGGGTCCAGGCCCATTGACGTATGACTGGTGGTCAAAATATAGCCGAGTTGACTGAATTGCCTGAGCCGCGGAAGCCCTACTGGCGAAGCTTGTCAGAGGACTTCTTTCAGGGCCAGCCCCGGCCCACACCGTAGCATGGCGACATCAGGGACCTTTGGCCATTTGCTTGCCACGACGGCAGTCAAAGTTGCTTTGCTGAAACAGCCATTGAACTGCTCCCCTTCACCCTGGCCCACCGCGGAGTGACAGAATAGGTTGCCAGAAGCGGGAGGTCGCTTGAAGGCTCTCACGCCACGCCTTTTTACTGCCAGATTTGAACTTTGCCTGGAAAATGCAGAGAAGTGGAGGCATATCCCTGAGGACCACAACCTGACTTCACACGCTCCGAAAAGATACATGATGTACTCCCTCACCCAGACAGAAAATCAAAACGGGAAACCGCTCAAATTTCTCATGCGCAGTCAGGTTTTCTTGCCCGACCATGGTGCCCTTTCTGTCACTGGGCAATGTTCCTGCAGTGAACTTGGCACTTTCTTCAGGCCAGAAGAGATCATGGTAATGCAAGGACGGAACCGACAGATGTCCAGCGCTGCTGGACATCGTGAAAAAGTTCGCTCTGCCCCACCGTCAGCCATGTTTACTCAAGACAGATCATCATTGCGTCGTCAACTTACATCGCAAGGGGAGGCCAAGTGCCAGGACGGCTTGTCCAAGCAAGCCGACAAGACCGCCACTTGATAGGAGCGGAATGACGTTTTCCAGGCTCGCTCGCTGAGGAATATATATACAAAGCGGCCATGAGGCACAAACAGACGACATTGCTATCGCTCATTTTGCTCATGAGAACGTTTTTCGAGCCGGCTATATATAAAGGCGAATCATGGAAGAAGAAAAAGAGAAGGTAGACGCCAGCGTCCAATATAATACCATCCTGCCAGAGGATAGGTATACTCCGGCCAGACATGAATTCTCAGGAGACCTCCCCCGAGAGAGGGGAGAAGATGAAGAAGAGAGGGGAAGAGCGCGGGAAGCAGGAAATGTGTTACCCCATATACCTACCAGATTGCCAGGGCAGGACTCAGCAGTGAATGGTCCCCCTGCAGTGAATGAGTTCCCTGTGGTTAATGCATACCCATGCAGCAAACGGCGGAATGCTGCAGGACAGAGTGCATATAGGCCGTTTGAGCTGGGAGACGAAAAGCCGGTTTCTGCAGGCAAAACAGGAATTGCCTCTGCCCTGGTAAGCTTCCTTCCTTGTAATGGATGCTGCTTCCATGGATATGCAGGCTGTCGTGCTACATCAAACGGCGGTGCGCTGCATGCAAGTGCGACACGCCAACCAGGAGAGATGCCAAGCGGTATCGACAAGGGTGGACTGGACGGCTACCAACGCTCGATGATCATCGGCGTGAGACAGACTTGTTGGATAACCTTCGAAGAGCCCCGAAATGGCGGCGATGCTTGCTGGGCGATTAGGGCTGGCATTGTCTTCCGCATATTGCCGCCCAACTTAGGGCTGCGTTAGGGCTGGGTCTATCCGCGCTGCTATTCCATTTACAGGCAGGCGTCCACGAGAGAAGCACATATCTGCAAAATTATTAAATATCTATTATGAAGATAGAGTACAGTATACACACGAAAGAAGCAAAAAGATGGTAATTACACAAATTCCAGGATGGAGATCAATCAGATCAAACAGGGACAGGCCAGCCGTCGACGAACGTCAAGGGATTGTATCCAAAGAACGCCTCCTGCAGATTGTCAGCAGCTGATTCGTGAGATCCGAGACATATAGACGCAAGACATACATGAAACCCATAGCCCATGCTGGTGTTCTCTGCGCATCGTCAGCTCAGCTCCATATCGGGCCAAATGGCCGCAGGAAAGAGGGACAAACGGTAATGGTAGTAAAGAATGTCGGTGTCGCCGTCTTGCAGCACGCCCTGTCCGCCCGGGGCATATACGTCGCGGTTCGAGCCGTACACAAGCCCTCCGCCGCCCTCGCCGAGACCGCGTCCGCTTCGATCGACGAATGGGCCGCGGGGGCTCTTCGACCGACCGACGCGGATGCTGTACCTGTTCTTTGTTAGTCTATCCGTAACCGTGTACTCAGTGTTATAACATACTCGTCCCCAGAAGGCGGCAACGAGTCCGGATCAAAGTGGCAGCATTTGCCATGGCTGAACCAGAGGTAGTACCAGGGTGCGCGGAAGTAGATGAACGGGCCCTCGATAGGATGCGGATGCGAAGAATGGGGCTCCGCAACTAGATGGCGCGCTTCGGACGTGCTGGAGTAGTTAGCCAGGACGAGTCTCTCATCCAGCGGGATCTGCCAAATGCTGGTCCAGAAGCTGCCGAAGGTGAGATACGGGTTGCCGTCGCTGTCGATCAGGACTCCGGGTCGATGGTGTTCGAGCGGTCGAACGGCGACGTGTCGGTGCCTTTGCCTTTGCCGGACTCGATGATTTTCCCGTGGTCCCTCCACAGTCCGCCCTGAGGAGTGATCGAGGTAGCGACCCCGATGGCGCTGTTTCGGACGCCGGAGTTGCTGACTGAGTAGTAGCAGTAGTACACGCCTTCCGAGTAGAGGATAGACGGTGCCCAGGGGCTTTCGCTGTCGCCCTTGTCGATCTCGCTCTTCTCGTCCAGTACCGTACCGACTTGAACCCATGGGCCGTCTAGACTCGGGGCCTCGTATATGAGGATGTGTTCTCCAACGCCGTAGGAGTAGTACAATCCTCCGGCCTTGATGATGGTGGGGTCGTGCGTGTTGAAGTTTGTTCCATGCGTAGGCGGGAAGGCAAGGCTATCTCGCCGAGCGTCGAATGGGAGACTCGCCGCCACGACGGCAGAGACGAGTAACGGGAGTACTGCTAGAGTCAGCGACATGCTTCACAGCGATAAAACGAATTCAGATGCCGTCAGCACAGAGAAGCCAGGAAATGGAAGCCACGGCTATTCCTAGTTATAAGTCGATTATAAACAGTTCATCCTTGCCGCAAGCGTGGAACGTGACACTTCAATAGACTGGAGTCGCGATGCCCTTCCAGCAAGTCGCCTATGCGTTTGCATCGCCAAATATATCCTCTCCGCCCATTCTCCACAGAATGACGAGTGCCGAAGCTAGTCGAGCCATCGGTATCAGGACCAAATGAGCAAGTCATAGACAGTGAAGGGACGACTCAGGAGAAACTAAAATAGACGAAGCTCTAGTTGTCGATCCTGTGGCCCCGGACCATAAGGCGGACCTGGTGATCGCCCAGTTCAAGGACGGTGTCGGATCTGATAGCAGCTCTGTCAGTCACCCCCCGGCCGATCGAGCGACTTCTCCGGGAGACAGCAATCGGCTCTTCTTGTGACAGCACAGCCGGCTGTAAACAACCCGAGCCATGAGCACATTGGCGCAAATCAGTGACAGCAAGCGTCGGAACTGAGGCGCCGATTGAGGTGCGTCTCCTGCATATCGCCGTGCGAGTCTCCGAAGGGCCGATGTGCTGTGTTTACTGTGTGAGTTGAGCATCAAAGGGTAACTTGCTGGAGACATTCGCTCTTCTCCATATCCACCGTGTATCACTCTCGCCTGCGAAGTCAGTATGTAGAAAGAAGCGGACAATCAATTGCAGCAGAAATCCCGAGATCGAGCCAGCCAGAACATAACAGCAAGCTCGTTGCGCTTGATACTCAAAATTACAGGTCGAAAAGACGCAAAGTCATAAACCATGTGTATTCATAAAGCTAATGCAGCGAGATATCGCCCTAAATGCGAACCTGGGCCATACATCAAGGCAACGATCTCCGCTGATCACACGGGATCAACAGCTTAGTTGTCGAACTCTCCTCGACCACTGGCAGGTTGCGCGTTCTCGACACAGGGCTTTCTATATCGAGCATGCAGGCAGATGACCATTTCGCTGGAAAGTGTGTCATTCAAGACGCCAGTGCAATGTGACTAAGGCTGAGCCACCAGGGGAAAATGTACATGATACGACGCCTACCGTGCGACGACCTTGTCCACTTCGTCTTTTGCCTCTGTCCAGGTCTCGAGATTCTTCCGCGCCCAGTCAAGGTGGCAGCGTGCATAGGAGACCTCATAGCATTATTAGTTTAATGCCATGACCTCCAGGCAGGAAAGCTCACCATGTATCGCCGTAGATCCCCTTCCTTCTCCTTCTGGAACCGCTTGAGGTCCTGCATAACCCCAGCACTAGCATCCTTGACGTCGGTCTCAGAAACCCCAAGGGCTTGCTCCAGCTGTAAGCTGATCAGTATCATGTCCGCCTGCAGCGTTGATCAAAGGGTGGAATACCTGTACAAGACTCTCTTTCGTCTTTCCCATCTGGTCCCGGCGTGTCCGCTCCGGATCAACATCTACAAACCCGTGCACTGCATGGCTGATGCGGCCGAATATATTGTTGGCTACATATGTCCCACTGGAGGATTTCCGATGAGCAGGGGTAGGGCCTCGCGCGGACTCTTGCACCCGCGGAGTTGCGTGCGATGGCGGGGATGAGCTAACAGCTTCCCCGTGTGTAGGGGGAAAGTCCGAGTCAATGGACGCAGTGTCCTCCGCACCAGCTGGTTTTGCATCGATATCCTGGCCAGCAGGAGCACTCGCTGCCGACGAGGTAGACAAGGAGCGCTGGGGATGTGCTGGAGCCGACGGGTGTGATGTGCGGTTGAGGTACTGCTCGATCCGCTTCGCCTCCTGTTCGCTTCGCTCCAAAGAGTCTAGCAAAGCTCGTTTCCTGGCCAACTCGTCCCGTGTCATGTCCTCCTGCACCCGTTTGAGGACCCGATATCGGAGAACACTCCGGACTACACTGGCAAATTGTGCGCTCTCCCTCATTGGTTCGGCGAAGCTCGCGCTTAGTGACGATGACAACTCCTCGGTCTCAATGTAGGATGTATCCGCTGCTTGGCCAACTCGCTCAATGGCCGCAGCCACGGTCGGCGACTGTTCGGACAGCGAGAACCCATTATACCGAGCGCCCAATTCCATGAGATCCGCAGAGAGCGATGATAAGTGCGACAGGGTCCGGCGGTTCACCTTCTCTATATTCCCTTGGAGTAACAGCTCGAGCTCCCGAGTCGACGTCTCAAAATTAACAAAGTACGGATCCAACTCCTTCTCGCTCAACTTTCGCGACGTGGGAGGGAATCTTGTTAAGCCCTCAATTCCAGGGACAGTTGTTTGTGGAGCGCCGTCATGTCCAGAAAGCGATGCATCCGGAGCTCCAGGGCCCTTGAGCTTAGCCGACGATGACGGGACAGGTAGCCAGGCATGGCCGTCCGTCGGGTTCGCAGGGTCGAGAGGAGGAGCTTTGAGATTGTTCTTCGGCACAGACGATGCAGGGTGGGAGTTAAGCACCTCGCTCTGGCTCAGTATCAGCGGTGCGCTTAGCTAGGAAACAGCTGCAGCTTGACCTACCCAGCTGACATTCGGGTCAAGGAACCTCCACCAGACCCCATCCTCACGAACCTCCTTCATTCGGCGACATCGGTTCAGGAAGACGGAAAGCATGCGTTTTCGGAGCTCGATAATAGCCGTGTCCTCCTTCGCCTTGGTCGGTTTGGCCGCATAATCCGCCACTGTATGCTTCTCTGGGATCGGCGGGACGACGAGAGTCGGATGGAGGTTGACTAGCGTCTGTCGCAGAGAAGAAAACTCAGAGTACCGCCGCCGGACTTCCAAATCCTACGACCGTCAGCTCAGAAATACCATAAGCCCTGTAGAAGCATACCCCGGTCCGTATGGTGTAGACAATGAAGCTTCCGCCGCCCTCGTGATTCTTCCCAGCGTCCGTGATGAGAATGGGCATTTCGGGGTTCTCGCAGAGAATCTGCTCTATACGGCTGTCATAGACACTTTTGCGAATATATCCTGGGCTCGTATGCCGGGTATCATATTGCTCTCCGTCGTCATCGTCGCTGAAACGATCGCGAGGTGCCGTGGAGTCGGGCGGCGGGTTAGTCGAGGGGCTGGAGGGAGGAGAGGGATCGCGGTCATAGATAGCTTCGCCAGTTAGTAAAATTGGCCAATGGGGTCGGGCGACATACGAGGAGAGAGGGTAGCTGAGTGCAGGGATTCCGATAGATGGGCGTCTTGGTCGAATGCGCCGTAGGGGTTGTTGTCTTCATCGTTCCACATGTCGGCGGTTCAAGAAGAGTATATGGGCGGTAACATAAAGGGGGGGAGCATAAGACAGATCGGATATCAACAGGGCACAGAGCGGGCTGGAAAGGGAGGATGGAGCTTGGATGGAGTTGCGAAAGTGAGGCTGGAAACTCCGGGGGATCTCAACGTCATGACTAAGGCTTGGCATATCAACTGCTCCCGTCGCCGTCTCCCGTACACAGAACTCCATGCCACCAACCAGTAGTTCCCTCGCAACGCGTTCTCTTTTCCTGTCACCAATTTACATCACGGGTGCTTCCTCCACTTGGCCCTGGTGCACCCACACTGCCCGACCATTCGTCTGCGTTCCCTTGAGGCGGTGGGCGTTGAGGGCTGGGTTCACGCCTCGACTCTCCATTGCCAGCACCTTTATTAGATGCTAGCGGGTCATCAGGAGCCCATCCGCCAGAGGGGGTCTCGTTGTTCTCGCCCGCATCAGGCCCAGGTGCATCAGGCGTCCAGTGCGTTGTCTTCCCGTTACTCCTAGGATATCCCCCATGCGGCGCCGTCATCTGAACCTGTTGCCGGAGAATGTCGCCTCTGCGATTGCCCCGGTTTCTGGCGTTTGGTGCAGTATGCCGCTGCGCGTCCGGACTCGGTCTGCGGCGTCGGGTGTCTCGAGCGTATTCGACGTCTTCTACGAATGCCTGGCGCCAGCAGAATATGTATATCACGCCGATTCCTATCAGTCCCAGCATGGATACGACGACGGCTACAATAACCATGTTGCCTTTCATTGTCGGGGTTTGTGTTGCTCCTGCTTTGGGAACTTGTTAGTGCACTGTAGTATGGATCGTGACATAGCGATGAATACAATGGATTGGGCGTGCCTCTCACTTGCGACTTCGTTTCTTGTTTCTCGCGGATCTCCCAGAAGTGCTCTTGTCTGAAGGCTGGGTGAATGTTTGGGGCGAGGTCAGGGACAGGTTGGAGCACAGGTTGGAGCTGGGCGAATGGCCCTATCATTCACTACGCGCATAGAGCGCGGGAACCTCGTCGTTGTTCTGAAACGGCAGTCCCTAGTAGAAAGCTGTCAAGAGTAGACGCGGACTCGACTATGGCAGACGAATTAGCACGCAGCGAGTGATGAAGGAAAAGGAACACAAGTCTAAAATTGTCTATCTCTAACTTTTCGCAACACCCATTTCTATACTCCCATGATCATCACGATTCCAATACTCTCTGAGCCCGCGAGATCCAGTCAGGATGCAGCGCTGCTCCTTGTCCGATACAAGCCAGAGACTTGAGTCCTTCCTCAAGTATATTTTGCTGCCGCTGGCCCAACCATTTCGAGGCAGGGAAGTCCTTCGAGGCCAAAGCCAAGGCAAGGCTAATAACACGCATGCCCAGCGTAAATGTCTCGGGCTTTGTAGTCCACCCGAGAGGCCCGTCCATTTCAACGTTTCCATCTGCAAATCCATACAGATAGGACAGTCCCTCAGACACCCAGCCACAGAGCTCTGCAATCGACGAGCCATCATATGCAGTTTCTGTCAGGTGGAAGAGGCTTTTGATCCACACGTCCACCTCACGGATTTCGTTGATGAACAGGTTCTGCTTCTCCTCAACGAACAACACCGTGCTCTCTTTTCGGAACTCGGACATCAGGGCGGAAACAGGAGTAAGCTTCGTGGGGGACACAGGGCTGCTGGCTCGCGGCTTTTGTCCGGCGATATACTGGAGTACCTTGTCGCAAAGATGTCGCGAGGAGGAGTATGTCTGTGAAACGAACGCTGTGAGGAGCTCGCTCGCATTCAAACAGTCAAGAGCAACGGCTTTCCCAGGCGAGACACAGGAATATGACAGCACCCACGAGGCGGTGGACGCAGTGATATCACGGATCTCTTCGTCGTCATCGTTCAGCATGTCGTATATACTCAAATAGATGTCCAAGCAGATTTCGTCCACCCTAGGGGTGCTATCCGCTGGGCGTAGTACACGCGCAAACACTGCCAGGGACATGGCAGCGGCATGTCTGGTAGTGAATTCCTGCCTGCGTCAGCATTTACTGGAAACGTCTCGAGTCATGGTGTAACCTACTGTCTCTTCCTGCATTGCAAATTGTAGCTTCACCGCCCACTTGCGAACGTCTTTCTCAAGTGTCGATGCTGACGGCGACATTGAAGCAGCCGTGAGAGTAAGAAGACAGCCTTGTAGACGCAGCTCAGCATCGGCCATTTCCCTGCTTCGCATGTGTACATCTGCATCGGCCTTTAGCTGCCTCTCGAGTGCTTCGCACGGCAAGGCAATCTCATTAATGCCTCTTTTTTTGACGTCCAGCAGAGACTCTAAAATCGTCGCCAAGTTGTCAATTGCCGCCCACTTGACATCTTTACTGTGCTGTCCCAATATGACAGACGAACACAGATTAACCATCGACTGCCTGTGCTGCTCCTTTCCTTCGAATCTAACCGGCATTTGCTCCAACAACCATCGAGCAGCGTCGGAATCAAAACCCGAAACAACCTGGAAGAAACCAACCAGCTCGTCCGGGCGGTTGGAAGTGAATAATCGTAAAATCATGCACCAAGACAGTTCCCTCCGGAGAAGAGAGGCCGCTCGGGATGTACTCGAAAGTCTCCATGATGGGTCAGACGAATCAAATATGTAATCCAGAATGTCATCCAAATTGTGGGCATCGAATATCTCTTGCAAAAGGCAATTGACTTGTCCTGCTAAGCGGTCAGAGCTAGAATTCCTTCGCAAAGCCGGGGACTGTACCGTCTGCCGCTGCTTCAATACCTTCTTCGACAACCTCATTCAAAATCTCTATCAAGACCGTCGCAACAAAGGGTGATTGTGCAGAAGGAAACAGGCTTGAAAAGGCCGTCCGCACGGTGGACAACATGTCATCCATATTTTCTGAAGAATAGTTAGCATAACCCAAAACATATCCCTGATGCCACCTACCATTCCAGTTTACACGAGAGGCAAATGCATATCTTCGCAAGGCATACCTGACTCCGAGCGCCTTCCCATGGAGATTGTTCTGCGTCTTGTCCTCTCGATCAAAGTCGAGCAACTCCTGGATGCCCTGTAGAATATCGGGCCGATTCAGCAACGATGCGTATACACGCGCTGCATGTTCTCTGATTCCCCAGACAGGGCTTTTCAGCTGATGCAGAACGAGTCGGCGAAGCAAAGGGTCATCAACATTCCTAGACGTCGGCACCTTTTCACCTATCAGTTCCAGCGCTGGGAATACTCGCTCTGTGACCATATCTGAGCTCGGGCCTTCAGCTTCGTCGTTGTTCTCTGAGGGCGAGAGAAGCTTGGATAGCATCTGTACCAGACCGGGATACTTTCCGAAAGTAATCCTAGCCCCAGGCTCTGCACCTGTTTCGCCACCAAAACCAAAGCGAGCCCCGGGAATAAGGCGAAACATCCTGGTCATCAAAGCCCGGAAGAGCATCAAGCCCGAATTACGAAGAGTCCACCTGTATCAAGTTAGACCATTGAAGAACTATGAGTATTTATACCACTTACACTGGCGATCCCAACCGTTCTGACGAGATAGTGAGAGCACGCATGACAAATGGTTCTGAGTGAAGACCCATTCTGTTGCTCGGGAAAATGTCTTTGAGACAGTTCATTGCGTGGACTTGGGGTAATTCCACTTCCTGACTGGTTTTGTCGTGCTGCTCTGGCAAGCTGGATACTTCGTGAAGCTCATTCATGACACGGTGGAATAAGGGCCCTCCCGGCTGAGAGGAAAGGAGCCCAGTGACCAACGCGGGCAGTCCAGCGGAGCGCCGCGTAAGTTTCGAAGCTGCTTCGAAAACCAACTTTCTTACTTCCTATGACTTATTAGCCGTGAACCTCTTGTGATGGACGGAGACACCTACCTCGTACCAAGCCTCAGGCAAAGTAGAGACGGATGCATCCTTCGACTGCCCACAACGCTGACAGCACGTGGTAAATGTCTGGGCCACGGTTGAAAATGCGCCTCTATGGCGTAGTTCAGCAAGCTGAATAAACGAAAGCGTTCCTATCTTCTCATAGTCGGCCCTTCTGAGACCGTTCTCTCCCTTCGGTCCGTACGTGGCGTTGGAAAGAACGGCGTGCAATAGAAGGCTGTTTCAATCAATAAATGGCACAGACATTAAAGTTGAGCAACGCATACCTTGACTCCCTCAATGCACGCCAGGAGTATGAGAGGATATCTTTCGGCCCAACAGCCAAATCCTCTGCTGGCTCATCACTATGGCCTTCGGGAGAATCAACACACAGCACTGGCTTTACTTCATGCCAAATCTTGTCGCAAATTGACACTATTCTGTCATGAACAGATCTCCAGTGGTCGTAAATGATGCACGGCGGGTCTGAAATCGACGAGTAGAAAGCTGGTGCCATGACGATATACCTAAACGCCCGATAAGCACGGATCCTGGCAATTTACGAGGATACGTACCTGAGCGCAGAAAGGAACCCATGAAGAGGGGCATCGCGCATGGAAGAAGTGAATAGGCCGCCCTGGAGCGATATTTTCTCCTCCAGTTTCCCCAAGATCGTGTCAACAACCCCCGTTTTGGTTTCCCACCATTGTGTCTCACGGTTTTCCGAACGATTAGTGACAGCGCCACAGAACAGAATATGGTAAAGGCGAGCAACCGTGTCTGCGTGATCTGCCCTGCTCGTGTTACTTGCCAGCTGCTCTGCGCGAGACAGAGCATCAGTCAAGCGCGGAAATGGACACGATGGCTGGTATTGAGTCTGAATAAGGCCGCCCATTAAGATATCCCAGGGAAATATCTTTAGAATGGAGAGCGAGGTGGCTCTCACGTCATCGAACGCGTCTAGTAGCAGATCTACAAGCGACCTAAGCAAGCTAGCGTGGAATATTTCAATGCTGAGCTTGCACTTATTGTTCTCTCCAGGTTTGTTCCGAGGGAAGCTGGTGGCAATGCGTGAATCGAGGCCCGACTCCAGGGTAAGCATCAAAGCTTTCAACGCGGTGATATGGCGAGGGTAGGAAATGCCTGGTCGCAAATCGGCTTTCAAGAAATCCACATAGGCGTTCAAAATTGCTCGAGTTTCCGCCTCTTGCTCCGACTTCCATGTTGGGGCGGACTCAGACTGATCCTCCGCGACTCCCCCTTTGACGCGGACTATAAATCTGCGGGTCAAGCTCAGGATCTCCCCCCTCGAATAAGCGTCCGACTCAGCGTGCATGGACGGCAGGCCCTTTAGAATGGCCCATGCAGCAGCAGATGTCAGTGGCTTGGTGGTGGACGTCGCGGTAACAAGCAGTGAGAGCGCAGTTAGCCTAATGCTAGATTCCCGATGTAGGAGGAACTGGCCGATGACCTCGCTCCTTAGTACTATTGACTCGCCGGCTTCGGTTGTCAACCAGTTCGGTTTCGTACTAAGGTCTACTCTAGGTAAGCAACTCCACAAAGACGTAAGGTTATACATATACAAGCGCTATCAACTTACAATCTTCATGGACCAATCCAATCTTCTTACCGATCTGTAGGGCTGAGAATAGAAGCGTGAGTTCTGGCAACGAGTCATGCGTCATATCACCAGCGAGGATGTCCTTAAGGGGCAGAGCGTTCATGAAGTAGTTGAAGCCGCGAGGGTCGACCTTGAACAGGGGATAGAGGATCTGATTAGACATCATCTCTAAAGTCCCCATATTTTGCAACATGACGTGCCTGACCGGTGCCACCCACGCTGAAGACAGGCTCTGCGCTTCAGCGTTTCCTTCACGCGAAGATGTCTGAATACTCTGGAAGACTGCCCCTAGTGCGGACCCTGCTGGGGAAGCAAAGTCCAGATTCCTTCCCCAAGATACAAGCCCTAAAGCAAGGATCTTGGCAGTATCTTCCATTACCGATCCTCGGCTGCCGTCATCTCCAGGTTTGTTGGTGAATTGGGAGATGTCTATGGACAGGGTCTTCAAATCCTCTTGTAAGAGATGGGTCCATCTTTGAGCATTTTGAACGAGCCAATTCTCGACCAGCGTTATTAGCTCTGTAGATCGGATTACATTCTTCCGGATAAAGACCTCAATGGATAGCATGGACGCTTTTAACTGGGACCGGCTTCCTCGCAGGATGAGGCTGGGAATCGTTGCATCAACGATCATGGAGCGGATAAGCTGCACATCGGTCTGATCATGCTTCAGGATGTTGACTAGTGAAAATAGCACTTGCATCATGGACTTCGATTTTGCCTCGTCAAATCGGTTCATGTAGACCTCGAAGACGGCCAGCCATGCTTGGCTAGAACGAACAAGCCGCCTTGTTCCCTCGTGCCGAGAATCAACGCCGCAGTCAAGAAAGGCGCTCACAGTATTCCCGACTGCTGTCATATGAGAATGTGAAATGGATGGTGTTGAGTAAGTGTCCAGCAGGCTCTGCCACACGCGGGCCACTTTCCTTGGAGCAATGTCAGCGTACCGTGATATGGAACCCGAGGATCAACCAGCCTACTCGTCATCCTGGCAGCCGAGCGTGAACTTTGCCAATGGTCCTTTGGCTATCTGGCGCAGGGTGTTCTCGGACAAAACCTCGACATGTTGCGAAACACCCTCCATTTCCGCCCATCCTGGGTCGCCCTGTGTGTCAGGTGGCGGTTTAGCATCCATTGTCGTGCAAGACCGCCGTCGTGCAGAGGAATCCGGCGATATCAAAGAGCAGAATTTCGGGATGCGAGTGGGATGTCCGAAAGGGGTTAGCATCGGAAGGTGTTAATCCGGGCCCGGCTGCGGATCACGGGACCGTGGAAAACAGTTTTTTGGCCTCGAGATGACCTGATCGATCCCAACCAGCTTTCTCCAGTCCGCGCCGTCGCGTCCAGCCCTCCCGCTTCTTGCAGATCTTCTCTTCTTCTCTCTGTATTCGTTTTACTTAATTTCCCCTCCTTCATAATGGCGATTTGGGATTCGCTCAGCAGCCCGAAACAGCCTCAGGGCCCCGACACCCTGGATGCTCCGACTCAAGATGCCTCGTCCGTCCTCTCCGATATGCCGCTCCCCGATCCTACTCAGCTCCATCCCCTGTCCGGCCTGAACCAAGACACGCTTGACTACATCACCCTGGAGGACTCCGCCCTTGACGAACTGCCTGGCTCGCGATCAGTTTTCCCGTCCCGAGGTTGGTCGGACGACCTGTGCTATGGAACCGGAACCACGTACCTTACTGCGCTGTCGCTTGGAGGAGTATGGGGCATGACTGAGGGTCTGAGACGCGCGCCCGTGACAGCGCCTCCCAAGATCCGCCTCAACAGTGTTCTGAACTCGGTCACCCGGAGAGGCCCGTTCCTCGGAAATTCGGCCGGCGTGGTGGCCATGGTATATAACTGCATTAATTCCGCGCTGGGACACACGCGGGGGAGGCACGATGCTGCCAACAACATTGTTGCCGGTGCGTTGAGCGGGATGGTTTTCAAGAGCACGCGGGGTCTCAGGCCTATGATGATCTCCGGCGGCATCGTGGCCGGCATTGCGGGATCCTGGGCTGTATGTATACTCGCAGTTGACACTCAAGGGCAAGATGCTGATCATTTCGCAGGTTGTGACAAAGGCCTTCCTCTAAACCTACACACGCCGCCAGTTGTACTATAGCGCCCGAACCGGGCATTCCTCGAGTCGTCGGCGGTCGACCTCGATCCGCGCGCTCCAAGCTCTGTTTCCGTGAAAAGCAGGCGGGTGTTCCTTATGGCTTCCTTTGCTTTGGCGTGCTGTGTTAGAATGGTATTCACTATCTCGACATTTCCTCACTCCGGCGCTCAGACCGTCCATTTTCGCATCGTCAGTGGGTTAAGACTGGGCATGATGGGTATTTCTTACTGTTTCTGTACATATAGAGATCGTTTGTTGGAACTTGTTGGACAAGGCTTCCTGAGGCGTCTTTGTCTATCAAGGGCCTGTAATATGTTAGGTGCTGGCAATGGAGCGATATTCAGAAACTGGAACGGTAGTGCATTGAGATCTATGCCAGACCAAGATCAGCTTATTATAGTCCTGGGTCTCGCAGTCCGACAGCGCAGGGACTAGATCCGGCTCGGGGGGGGGGGGGGGGGGGGCTGTCTTGGCCGAATGAGCCTTCGCAAATGTCCGCGACAACGTATATATGGTAGCTACAGGAAGCGAACGGGCCAGAGACGCCCGCAGCCCTGGCTGTCCGGGACTTTCAGCTTGGTATATGTAGCTAATTTCAGGAGAACAACATCGCATTAGCCCCATTATTTGGGATCAAGGAGGGCCACAGGAAAAGAAACATGAGAGAATACCGATACAGTCGACGGATTAATGCTTCTCTGGGGATATATGGCATGCAGGATTATATAGATTGCTGCAGGAATGTAGATGCTGATAAACGCAGCGTCCGGATTGGCCAGGCCGGCATCGGCGCTGTGGGCCCGACGTCGGAGTTCGGAGCAGCCTCCGAGGCCGCCTTCTTCTGCTTCGATCTCAACCTGCTTTTTCCTCTGTTCCCTCAAGAGGCTAGGGTCCAGGTTCTTTCCTATCTCCTAATTGAATCATTCTCGCGGCGCCTGCTTGTTGTACGGCACTGGACTCTCCTCGATTACAATGCTCCCCCAAACCCGAGGGCATCTGCCCTCTGCGCTGCGGGCTCTCCCCAAGCTTCCCTCTACCGTGTAGGATGCCCATTTGATTTGTGATTCGTGACATTGTCGTTACTGACTACTAATCCAGTCGCTCCATCTCGACGACCCTTCCCCGACGACGAATCTCTGCTTCCGACGACGATCCCGATATCAACAAGGTGTCCCGCCATGTCACCCAGCCCATCTCGCAGGGAGCGTCGCAAGCGATGCTGTACGCAACAGGCTTGGGCGAGGCGGATATGAGCAAGGCTCAGGTTGGGATTTCGTCTGTCTGGTACAATGGCAATCCGTGCAACATGCACCTGCTTGATCTCAACAACCGCGTGCGCGAAGGAGTCCAGAAGGCAGGCTTGGTTGGGTATCAATTCAACACCATCGGAGTCAGCGATGCGATCAGTATGGGGACGAAGGGAATGCGGTTCTCCCTCCAAAGCCGCGATCTGATCGCCGACTCGATCGAGACTGTCATGGGCGGTCAGTGGTACGACGCCAACATCAGCATCCCTGGGTGCGACAAGAACATGCCGGGTGTGGTGATGGCGATGGGGAGAGTCAATCGTCCCAGCTTGATGGTGTATGGTGGTACCATAAAGCCCGGTTGCGCTGCCTCCCAGGGTAATGCCGATATTGACATCGTCTCGGCGTTCCAGGCTTACGGCCAGTTCTTGACCGGGGACATCACAGAGCCCCAGCGGTTCGATATTATCCGCAATGCTTGCCCCGGCGGCGGTGCCTGCGGTGGCATGTACACTGCCAATACCATGGCGAGCGCCATCGAAGTCATGGGCATGACGCTCCCCGGCTCCTCGTCGAACCCCGCCGAGTCTAAAGCCAAGGATCTGGAGTGCATGGCGGCTGGTCAGGCGATCAAGAAGCTGCTTAAAGAAGATATCCGTCCCAAGGACATCATGACCCGGCAAGCCTTCGAGAACGCCATGGTTCTGGTTAATATCACTGGAGGCTCGACAAATGCGGTTCTTCACTTGATCGCCATGGCCGACTCAGTCGGCATCAACCTGACCCTCGAGGACTTCCAGTCTGTTTCAGACCGGATTCCCTTCCTGGCTGACCTGAAACCCTCGGGCAAGTACGTGATGGCCGATTTGCACAATATCGGCGGCACTCCGTCCCTCATGAAGTTGTTGCTCAAAGAAGGCCTCATCGACGGCTCCGGCATGACGGTCACGGGCGAGACCCTCGAGAAGAACCTCGAGAAGGTCCCCGATTTCCCTGAAGACCAGAAGATCATCCAGCCGCTGTCCAAGCCCATCAAGGAGACGGGCCACATCCAGATTCTCCGAGGCTCTCTCGCTCCAGGCGGCAGCGTCGGCAAGATCACCGGAAAAGAGGGAACCAGCTTCACCGGCAAGGCGCGCGTCTTCGACGACGAGGACGACTTCGCCGCTGCCCTGGAGCGGAACGAGATCAAGAAAGAAGAAAAGACCGTTGTGGTTATCCGGTACACGGGACCCAAGGGCGGTCCTGGCATGCCCGGTACGTATCCATGCATCCATTCCCCCCCCCAACCCCGGCCCCAGTCATAATCACGCTAACACACCCATCAGAAATGCTCAAACCCTCCTCCGCGCTCATGGGCGCCGGACTCGGCAACTCATGCGCCCTGATCACCGACGGGCGCTTCTCGGGCGGCTCGCACGGGTTCCTGATCGGGCACATCGTCCCCGAAGCCGCGGTGGGCGGACCCATTGGGCTGGTCAAGGACGGCGACGTGATCACGATCGACGCCGCGAAGCACGCTCTCGATATGGACGTTGACGAGGCCGAGCTGGCCAAGCGGAGAGGGGAGTGGGAGGCTGCGAAGAGGGATGGGAGGTTGCCGCAGACTGGGTTGTCGATGAGGGGGACGTTGGGCAAGTATGCGAGGTATGAAACCCTTTGCTCGCTGGTTCTCGTGCTGTATGTGTTTTTGCTAACCATGGGATGCTCTGATATAGGTCTGTCAAGGATGCGAGTCATGGGTGTATTACCGATGCGCTGGATTAGATGAGGTAGATCATGAGGGTGTATGTTTATATTGATTTATTGGTGCTCTGGCAGATAAAATAGGTTATGTCTGGATCTGGATATGCGAACAAATAATGTGATTTACTAGTATTCATTTTTCTACTGGCTACGTAGATTGCGAGGGACCTACTGCATTGTATGCAAGTCTTTGGTTGGATATATATAAATTGCTGACAGCACCATCTGTATTTAAAACCGCGGCAGAAGTACAAACAGCATACTTCCTAGGTAAGAGAAGACCGTACTGCAAATGTGACTCAATCGATTTGGATAATGAGAAACCTCCATAGGTTCCGCCTATATATACAATGCTGGGAGGAAATAAGTGACTCCCTGACTCATAAGGGTACATCAAAGTGGTCTAACAAAGGCAAAAAGAAGAGACAACAAAAGTCTCGAATGCGAAATTAGCCATTACAATGCTTCATCAGAGAGAATAAAAAGATTAAAATAGAATGTAGAACGGCGATCGGTAAGCTTCCAAGAGTCCAGCTCAAGGCACTTCTTTATCAGCACGTTTGAGCCCAGCCGGCAAGTCAATCGCATCCCGTACCCACGGCATCGCGGCAATGCCATCGAGGCTTGTCCGCTTGGTATTTCGCCTCAAGAGGGATTCGACACAATCCCGAGCCCCTTCCATCCCGATCCCCTTTTTGGGATCCCATTCCCCGTCCGCATCTGCATAGCGGTACCACGACCACTCGCACCGCGCGATACGGTGCGGCGTTCGAGCACGGAGCTTATTTGGATCCCCTCGAGTGCCAGGAAGAACGTCAAAAGGGAGCCGATTCTCCATCATGGCATACAATAAAACACCGAGGGCCCAAGCGTCCGTCGAGCGACCGTCGTAGGGCTGTCCCATCAATAATTCTGGCGCGGCATAGTCTTCACTTCCGCAGCGAGTGCGGAGAAGAGGGCTCTCTGGAGGTTGAGGAATTCGTCTTGAGAGACCAAGGTCACTTAGCGTGACTACGGCCCGGTCGTAGGTACGCCAATCGGTGATTTTCTCCATTGAAGCGGCAGGTACAGTGACGAGAACATCTGGGAACAGTCAGGTTCAGCGTCAGGGAATGGTACAGCAGCAGACTCACTTTCAAGTTTTATATCCCGATGAACAATGAAGTTTCCGTGTAAATAGCGTACAGCAGCAACCAGTTCCGCGAAGATGCGTCGAGTGAGCTCCGGACGCATCGGCCTGGGCTTGGACGATGCAACTTCAAAGAGATCGCCTCCTGGGCAATAGTCTAACACCAACAGTGCCCGTTTATCATCACACCCAAATGCTTTCAACTGCACCAGGGAAGGATGGTTCACAGATTTGAGGATGTCAACTTCTCGCTTGAGTGAAACTTCCAGCCGCTCCTCGTCTGCACCACCGGCTGGGCCGTGCTCGACAATTTTAATGGCAACCAGCCTTTGCACCGCGTTGGCCGTGCCATCCAGATGGGAGCTGCCATTCGCGTCGTTCCCAGTGCCCGGCTCCATACGTACGGCGAGGCTTACTTGACTGAAAGTTCCCTGACCCAGCTGGCGGAGCTTGTGGTACTTTCGCGGCTGCTGAGTTTGAACGGATCGGACAGAGTAAGTTTCCTTCGGCGAACCCATGTCAGGGGTATGTTCAATAACGGGCTCTTGGTCGCTTTCTCCGTCGCTGCCCCGACTACTTCTCGGAGGAGTAGGCGGACGGTCTGTAGTCGAAGTAATGCCGCGGCGGATGGCCAAATATTGCTCGCGATGAAGATCATGAGATTTGGAGTCGGTATTTGATGATGACGCGATTCCCCCCAGTGCATCGGACCCCGAAACAACGACAGGGCGTGGCCCGGCCAGAACGCTTCTCGCAGGAGGAACATATTCGCTCAGGCTTCGGTTTCGCGCATGACTCGGAGCATCACAACGGACTTTACTCGGCGTTCCCGAAAACTCTTCACCAAGACTATCCAAGCCTGCATATTGCTTGCTCCGTGAGCGGGATCTTGTAGCACCCAGCATCTGATTGGACTCGCTGACTCGTAAGCCCAGGCTCGAACCGGGCCTTGAGCCTGTCGACGAAGTTCGGGATAACGATTGCGACTCAACTCTGGATAGCTTCCACGACGAGGGACCAACGATAGGTGACGGCAGGGGAGTGATGTCACCCATAGCTACTAATTGAGGCGACGGCAAGACGGATCCCGGCGATGAAGAGGCTGCGCTAGCGCTGGCACCAGGTCCTAGTGCTCGAATGCTCGGGGTCCGCTGAGGGAGACTTCCCGTCGAGTGGCTATGATGGACACATGGGTCCCGATCCGTCGCAGAAGTCATGGTATGGTCGTTGGTGGCGAGATCAGTGTGGATTTGGAGCGGCTGTGGGATCGGGCAGACGGCGAGTTGCTGGGCCACATTATAGGTCGCGGGAGTAGGGCATTGGTCGTTCGCTGACGGAGAGGAAGGAGAAACGTTTTCAGCATGAGTCACAACCAGGGCCGCGGAAACTT
This sequence comes from Aspergillus sp. HF37, assembly GCA_003698115.1. Taxonomy (NCBI): domain Eukaryota; kingdom Fungi; phylum Ascomycota; class Eurotiomycetes; order Eurotiales; family Aspergillaceae; genus Aspergillus; species Aspergillus sp. HF37. Next base: position 55,491 of record RAQS01000001.1, read on the forward strand.
CATTGTCGCTTGGAGTGGTAGCAATGGCCTGGTCGGTAGTAGGCAGACTAGCGGATCCAGACCTGTCGGCCGGTTGGGAAACGTCCGTGTTAACCATCGGACAAGAAGCGAACCGCCTCCGTAAGCGTGAAGGAAGACTTCAAATCGAAGTCTGCCAGACAGATCAAGACAATTGGCGGCGGGTTGCGGCGAGAATCGGAAACCCTATGAACGCCGGCGGACTTGGCGCAGTAGGCCGAGTCTATCAGTGACAGCAGAATTCAGTCTCCGAGCAGAAATGGAAGGCATTAGAGCGAGAGAGAGAAACGGAGGGGGCACAGGAGCTGCAGAGAGAGAGGGGAGAGGCAAAGAAGAAGAAGTGCAGAGGGAGGAAGAGAGGAAGAGAAAGAGAAAGAGGAAGAAGTCAGAATGCAACGGTGACTTGGGAATATCGATCGGGTCACCTGATCCGCAGCGGGTCCCCCACGCTAACCCCACATCGAGTAAGGCCGGTCCAGAACTTGTTGGATGGTACATGCAGATGCCTGGAGATGCATGCAATTTCCAGGTATCGCGTACAGTCACCTAGTTATGGTCAGTCCAGGTGAACCTCTCCCTCCCTCGAACCAGGAAGAGAACATATCGCCGGCTCTTTCCGCATCCGGCAATGTTGAAGCTTGTTACACCGCCCAACCAGGAAGGCGCGGCGGGGCTACACGTCAGCCTGAATGCCTGAGGCTGAGCAGACCCTGTTTGCATGGTTTCCCTCTTCGTTCCTGCTCTCTGCATCTTCCTGTCTACATCACTCTCGCTGTCTAGTGGGCTCCACCTTCCATCTTCAAAACAGTCATTCTTGACTGGAAGTTCTCATCATGCTGAATACTGGGCTCGAGGTTCTCGCAAGCAAGATCCGCCAGCCATCAAGATCAGAGCCTTGGCTCTACAGGTTGGACGGTTCGGGAACCAGGTTCTGGGAGATTGGCAACGGCGATCTACGCTCATCATGCCAATCTATGGTAAGGATTTTTCGCTCTACCTTTGGTTGCCAAAAATAACAGACTTCAGCGTGAATGTCACCCTCGCCCGGATGCCAGGTTTTTGTTTCTGGATGACCGACGTCAGGTTACTTGCTAAAACAGACAAACAGAGGAGAACACGCAATTTCCTAATAATGCTTTGTCCGGAAATTGGCGAGGATATATGGAACGAAGGAGATTCGCATGGCAATGCTCATATGTGCGACTGTTGTCTTCAAATCCTGAATTCCAACGAAGGACAGCGACATTACCCAGGTTGATTCAGTCGAGGAATCCAAACACGAATATGATCCACAGCGGGATCCAACATGCTTGCAAGGAAGCCTGAAAACGTGTCAGCAATTGACAACCGCCACATACAGGATTAGGGCAAAATAACCGCAAACTATAGGATGCCTGCTACCAGCACACGACGGTCTATTACCGTATAAATGCGTTCAGGTAGTCAACGAGCGCAAACGTCGAGGCGAATATGAACCGATCTGGCCGTCTGAATTACCCCTCCAAAGCATGGGACGAGTCCCTTCCCATGCGCTGTCGTTCTTATGACCCTCGGGACTGTCATCATTATAGCTGACCTCCTTTTGTTCCGCATGCGATTCCAGGGGACTCGACGACGCTGATGATGCATCTACATCGTCGGCAAACCACATAGTAAGCGCCAGTCGGCTGATGTTTACTTCGTCCCACCCCTCGTCCTCGAGACTCTGCAGTTCTGGAAGAGACTTCAGTCGCCCGATCTCGACTGATGAATGGCGGAGATGGTGGAGAATCCATTTGTTGATGAATGTTGTTCGGCTGAGCTGCTCCGATGTGCCAGGCTCAAAGAGTGCATGAGTGTCGCCCACAGCAGGTGTCTTGAGTGGATCTTCTGGCTGTTGAGTAATTTCGCCCAGCTGGAGGCCATCTATACCCTTCGCATGCTGATCCATTGCCGCGCCGTCGTTGTCGCAGGCAGCCCGGAGGCGATTGATGTCGAGGAGCACGTCGTTCATTTCGTCCTGTATCTGCATCCTCTGCTCGTCGTATCTGTGCAGAAACTGCAGCGATTCCTCGGTCATAGGTATCCCAACTCGCTGTCTTAGACTTTGGTTTTCGGTGACAGACATCCACTCCCCATCGAGCTCCGATAGACGCTCCTGGAGTATCCGCAGGTCACCTACGCGCGACAAATACTCCGCAACGCTGGGCGAAACCTCGTCAATCCCACTTACGGTAGACGACGCTTCGTCAGCGTTATTAAAGGCGCTGAATTCGGGGGCTTCCATGGCATCTGGGGCAGAGTTATGCCGTAGGAAGTCAGAGAGTCTCTTCATCGATTTGAACACCGCATATTCCTGCTCTTCCAGCTCATCTTCGGCCTGGTTGTAGTCCCTCTCCATGTCCAAGTAAGCATTCGTCGCAGACCGAAGCTGCTCCAATTCCGGGAGAAGAGGAGTGGTATCGGCCGTTTGCGCCGAAAGGATATTCAGTTTCTTCATCACCGCCGCCCTTAGCGCCCCCTCTTCTTCCCTCTTGTATTTCAGCCCCTGTCGCAATTCTCGAACACTCAATCGTTTCGCGGACACCTCGCTCTGGCTCTCGATCATCCTGTCAATTGCGTCCTTAAGCCTGGCCGGCTGTGCCCCTCGGCCGCGCTCGGGTCTCTGAGAAACCACAGATGCTGGAGGAGTTGGTTCCTTCTCGTCGCATTTCCTCTTTGCTAAACTTAAGGTTGGCGATACGATTTCCGGATCGCTACCAATCTCGCTGTAAGGCGGGGGCAGCATCTCCTGGGAGCCAGGCTGTCGTGGGACGGGGAGGTCCTCGTTCTCGCAGAGATACCAGCTTCCCAAAGCGCCGCGGGCCATGGGAGATGGTGACCCGCGCGGATTCGCCAGGGAGTCTGGCAGACTGAGTGAGATATTGTGTACAGAGTGCTCTACATTGCGAACGTCCATTCCGCCCGAGGAGGAAGGCCTTCTGTCGCACTTCTCCTTTTCCTGAAACGTCGATGAGAATAGACAGGGATATGGCTGCTCCTGTCTCATTCACTCACCTTCTCGTCGGCGTCAATGTCCTGCCGTGCCCAAGTCGCCATGGCGAAGAGTGCATAAAGGGGGATTGAAGAGCGCGATTCATGTGTTTTTGGCCAAGAGACGGAGAATGTACATAAATGACAGATCATCTCGAGCAATCTGTATATGGTTTGTGTAACCTACAGCACGACCCTTTGTCCAAGGACGTTCAGTGGTCGTTGAAGTCAGCGACGTTTGTTCCGTCGTCTCCGTTCAATTGTTGTTTGCTGAGAAGTTGGGTGTCGATAATCTGGAGCCCAATTCCCCTCATCTGTCCTCCCCCCTGTTATGTTAGTCTTCCAGTAGCGCCCGCCATCACGCCATCGTGAATGTTCGGACAAATGGAGTTCGACAAGGCTGACGCCGATACTCGTACTCGAGGCTTTCCAATCTGCATCTGACTGGCCGGCACGGTCATGTGGAAATGCGCGTCTGCGAGTGAGATTGGGACAACACAGTGCTTGCGTTGTGGGCATTATTGCTGCCATGTTGGTCTACCTCGGGCGGGCTCTTGAAGAGCCGCATCACATATGGCACTATTTCAACGCAACGCAGGGCTGGCTCAAGGTTGGACTCGAATTGCCTGTACAGCCCGCGGCTCTTGCAACTTATTGTCTTCAGGGCTCCCAATCATCAACTGTCTTTACTGGTGACCAACGCGTCGTCCGTCTGCCTCTCGATCTAGACGTGTTCCTGTCGTGATGCCAAAGTTATGGAGTTAGGTGGAAGCGATAGAAGAAACCAGCGGGAATCGCAGCTCGCTCTGCATCACCCTCGTTGGAATGAAACGCAAGGGTACCCACGCCCAACAGCAGGAAATCCCTACGGCCATGGATACACAGGCGGTTTCCACCATCCAAGCAATCAGTAAGAGACAATCGCGCCTGTGCGCTAGGACTAGGACTGACAATTCTCAGAGTGCCCAACCAGCCCCAGCTTCAGCCCCAGAATCAGCAATTCGCCGCATGGGTTGGACAGGGACATTATCACACTGGCACGTACCCCGATCCTCGAAGCGCATATTACGCCAGTACTAGTTCGCAGGCGCATGCTCAACAGCCTAGCCGAACTCACCAACCGCCTATACCGTCAACATCTGGAACGTAAGTCAAAGCGTCCCAATTCTGAAAAGGACGCATTCAGGCAATTGCTTTGCTGAATGTGGAGCTAATCAACGGTATATTAGGTATGGGGTGTATTCTGGGCCAGGACAGGCCGCCCCTCCCCCTGTACCGATTAGCAACACCGGCCAGCAAGGCCATGGCGCTGGAGTAAACGGAGCCAGAAGAAACCAGAATGACGGCATCATGACTCCTGATCCGTATGCAAACGTGAACCGACCGCCAGGTGGGCAGGACGGCCCCGAGGGTCCCGGGAGAAACACCGATGGGCCAAATACCAATCCGCAGACGGTATGTAGACATTTCAACGTCGACAACATACTCTGACGAAACCAGATCCCCAGAGGAGCGGGCTCTAATGTTATATCTGGCAGAGGTGGTGAGGAGGAATTTCTTCACCCCGGTAAGTGATGTCGACGAGGAGAGCGTTTCTACGACCTAACAGAGAGCAATCAGACTATGAAAGGCAAAGGAATCCCCGGAGGTTCTTTAAACTTGGAAAGGTATGCCTGCATATCAGAATTTGATGGAAGATGACCTGACACTATTGATAGGTCTTCTCCATCCTCTGGCACGAGAACGCCGGACTAAATGGCACTGCTATCAGTGCCCCTAGTCAATTCACCAGAGGACGATTCGGGGAGGAGATCTACGGTACCATCCGGCGGATGGTCGTCGTGAGAGAACAGCACAATTGTGCCTGGTGTTTGTAAGTCCCGTCTGTGCCTAAGCAACTTCGCGTCCATGTATACTCACTGTCTATAGACCAATCTGCACCTATAGCAGACAGGGGGTAGCCAAACCAGGCATAAACGCGCAGGACCACGCTGTCATCTACATGACCGGCTCCGAGCCGTGGACTAGCCCGGCGGAGCCACGGATGACCAAAGAGCCCCTGGAGATCATGCCGGACAGGCCCGACAAGAAGCTGGACAAGATGTCGCGGCTGAATTTCGGCAAGGTCTACACCGTCGAACACAACGTCAAGGTGATGCCAGTGGGAAAGGTCACCGAACGATCCAAGCCAAAGCTTGAAGGATACATCAGTCGGGCGTTTAGGTTTTCTCGCGATTGAGTTCAACCAGTACTGCATGGGATACGAGAGCCGAGCAAAACGAGTTGTTTCGGACATTGTTGCATACGAACGCCCATCCGCCATCTGGAAATGGTTTGGGATGGATATTTCAGTCTTCGGTTTCCTGCAAGCGGCCAGATTGATGATTTATTACGGCCTTATTCTTCCTTTTGTCAGTATCGATGCTATATAGGCGTTTAGGATCAGAAATTGTTCCGATTGCTAAGCTCTGTGCTTCCCAAATCAAGGCAGGAGGTCTATCACAGTAATACCCCTTGCCCACTGCTTCATGATGTCTATCCCGGATAATTCGACTGTGTAAAACGCCATTTTGTCCACGGAAGAATACCACAAACCATAAAACCGTAAAACGAGCAACACGAGACAGCGAAGCAGGGTTATTAGGGCAAGGACATAACGAATACGGGAAAACAACTGTAAGAGAACTGCCGCCACCCCATCAAGACTGAAGCCAATCTAGGTTTCTCGTCATCCTCACGGCGACTGCTCCAGTAACCGCCTTGATGTCTTCAACCAAATTGCCAATAGGTGTGTGTGAAGTTTGAGGTGTTTTTGCCCTGGGAACCCCAAATCAGAAGGCCAACCACCTCATCGGTCAGGCTAACAATTAAGTTCCCTGTAGTCGCCTTTCTCGGAGAAGCTCTTACGCAGACTCCCCGTAACGGCGTGCTCCATGGACATCTTCACAATTTCTTGGTCTTCTTGGTCATGTTTGGTTTATCTTGCAACAGTCGCTTGCTTCAGGCCGCTGTAAATGCCAAACGTGTAGGTGGGCTTCCCGGCTTTAAGAGCATGGAACTGCGGATTTCCCGCAAAGAAGTCATCGATTGGTCGACAAAATGCAAACGGTAGGAGTCGAAATGATGGTCCATATGGACAGTTCTGGCGGCAGGGAAACAAAGCAACGCCATATAAGCAAATGCGCAGAGGAGTAAAGAGCTGAAGATCAGAGAACTAATCGACGTCGATTCTGTGTCTCGCTCTGGAGATATTTGGATGAGCGCCCATGAAGTCGTCTTTGCAAGGCCTTCACCGATGAGCACATACGTGCCATGGGCCACTGGGAACCAACAACGACCGTGGGAGAAGTGGTGGATACGTAGGTAGAAACGCTATACCGTTTAAGGTAATTCGGCGTCATGTTGAGTGGAATCGGAAAAACCCTCCCCGGCAAAATTTCCATGCAAGCATTCGAACTCCTACACTGTCCGTCTTCAACCGCGGCAATGACCATGAAGCGCAAGCTGGATGCCAACGATGTGCCTTCACCTGAGCCCGCAGCGGAGAACAACCAGGGCGAGGATGGATCTGACTTCGAAAGCCTCAATCTCGACCCCCGACTGCGGCAGGCCCTGATCCAAGAGAACTTCTCGAGGCCTACTCTGGTCCAGTCCAAGGCGATTCCCTTGGCTCTCGAGGGAAAGGATGTACTCGGTTCGTATTGAATGTTTTTCAAGCTACAGTCATCGTACTAATGCTATCACCAGCCCGTGCAAAGACCGGCTCTGGAAAAACTGCCGCATACGTCCTACCAATATTGCAGACTATCCTCCAGAAGAAAGTGGTTCGTTATGCTCCATCCTTGAAAAGGATCTGGTATACTGACATTGGGTGCAATAGGCCGACCCGTCACTGAAAGCTACAACCGGTCTCGTCCTCGTCCCAACTCGAGAATTGGCTGAACAGGTCCAAAACGTCGTCATTGCCTTCTCTGCGTTCTGTGGGAAGGACATCCGCTCTGTTAATCTCACACAAAAGGTCTCCGATGCAGTTCAGCGCTCTATGCTGTCCGATTTCCCCGATCTGGTCGTGTCGACGCCTGCGCGAGTTCTCGCCAATCTCGGCAGCTCCGCTCTGGCATTGGAGAATCTGGCGCACCTTGTGATCGACGAGGCGGACCTCGTTCTGTCCTACGGGTACGATGAAGATATGCATGCGCTGGCGAAGGCGGTTCCTCGCGGCGTTCAGACATTCCTCATGAGTGCTACGCTTACCTCGGAGGTGGATACCCTGAAAGGCTTATTTTGCCGGAGTCCTGTGATCCTGAAGCTAGAGGACAAGGAGGAGGAAGGTGCTGGTGTTAGCCAGTTTGTTGTGAAGTGAGTCTGGCGGTACCCAGCTGGACGTCAACTGCTAACATGGTGACAATGTCAGATGCGCCGAAGACGAGAAATTCCTCTTAACCTACGTCATCTTCAAGCTGCAGTTGATCAAAGGAAAGGCCTTAATCTTCGTGGGAGATGTGGATCGCTGCTATCGGCTGAAGCTGTTTTTGGAGCAATTCGGAATCAAGAGCTGTATTCTCAACTCAGAGCTGCCGGTCAATTCCCGCATCCACGTCGTCCAGGAATTCAACAAAGGGGTCTACGACATCATAATCGCGGCAGACGAGCAGGAAGTCATCGGCGTACCCAAGTCAAAGAAATCCCGGAAGTCTGACGGAGACGACGCAGCGGAGAACGAGGACGGCGCGGGCTCGAGCTCGGACGAAGCGGAGGGCGAGAAATCAGCGCGTCCGGATAAGCGCCGCAAAGTATCTGGCAAGGACAAAGACTATGGGGTCTCGCGTGGCATTGATTTCCAGAACGTGGCATGCGTCCTCAACTTTGATCTCCCGACCACGTCCAAATCGTATACCCACCGAATCGGGCGCACCGGGCGAGCAGGGAAGGCCGGCATGGCTCTTTCATTCGTCGTCCCGTCCGAGCAATTCGGGAAGCACAAGCCGACGACGTTCCCGACAGCGAAACACGACGAAGCCGTCCTGGCGAAGATCACAAAACGGCAATCCAAGCTCGGACAGGAGGTGAAACCGTACCATTTCGAAATGAAGCAGGTCGACGCGTTCAGGTACCGAATGACGGATGCCCTGCGCGCCGTAACTCGGCTGGCGATCCAGGAAGCGCGGGCGCGTGAAATCCGCCAGGAGCTCGTCAAGAGCGAGAAGCTCAAGCGCCATTTCGAAGAGAACCCCGAGGAGCTCCGACAGCTGCGCCATGACGGCGAATTGCGCTCGGCGCGTGTCCAGCCGCATCTGAAACACATCCCCGACTACCTGATGCCATCGAAGGGGAGTAAGGGGATTACGAGCAAAGATGTCGGCAACGTGGGGTTCAGGAAGAACAACGATAATCGCATTCGTAAAGCGAGGGAGAGGAATCGCGGGAAAGGGAAGGCCAGGAAGCCTGCTGGGGGGAGAGTTGATCCTTTGAAGACGTTCAACAAAGGTCGAACTTAAAAGTTTTGATAGAGTTATTTCACAGCGTTGCAGCGGAAACCAGTATGTACAGCAACAGTGTTCAGCAAGAGTCTATTCCGACTATCGAGCTGTCTCTCAACGCACGAGAAATCCCGTAGCACTCGTACAATGATCAACGCCTACCAACGAACCCTCGCCAGTTAAGTCTAATGAACAACACTCAGGTAGTTCTGACCAAGCAAACTCCTAAGATCGTCAAATCCCAGATCCTCCAGACCAAAAGAGAAGTGCACCCATTTACCGCGCCCTTGCCTCCTGATATGGAGAATATGGTTCTGGACAGCCTTCGCACAGCGCACAGATTCGCGGAAGCGTTCCAACGCCTTAGACTGGCGGTATTTGATGCGCTCCTCTTCCACATCCCAAGGCAGATCCTGTGCGGGCGATGGGGGCTGTTCGCCAAGGGTCGGCCGCCAAAACGGGGCCTGCATAGACGACGCCAGCGAGTGAGACGGGGATAGCCGCGGGGAACTCAGCGATGAAGACCCAGGAACGGTGCGTTCAGCTTCAGCCTGACGACGGCTGAGCAGATCGGCAACTTCGAACCGAGGAAGCCACCCAGGCCCCAGTCGAACGTATTCGACATTCCTCCAAGACTGATTCCACTCCGGCCCCGTGGAGCCGGGAGCATGCACCTGACCATCATTGTCGGTGTCTTCCCACTTCAGCGCGGGAATCCAGTCCTCACAGCCCTCCAAATCCAGCCACTTCAGGCAGTATGTAACCCGCGACAACTTGCGGAGGACGCCCGCTGCTTCGGCCCAGTTATTCTCGAATGAGGCGTAGGAATCCGTGCCGCTGTAGGAGAATGATAAGGAGCTTTGGGTCGGATGCTGGATGCGGGCATTCATTGCATTCGGAGTGAGCGTTGGGACAGGCCAATGGGCCAGAGACAAATGGGTGAGTGTCGACAGGCGAGAAAGAAGGTTTATGAGGGATTTCCAGTTTGCAGCAGAGGGGTTCGGATGCGCAAGCGAGAGAAATCGGAGATTCTCGAATCTAAGGGCCTTGCTGGGGGGTTTTGGAATAGACTGAGCTCCTTGAATAGAGTCAGGTTCGTCAGCATAGTCGTCTTCCCATGATGACGGAACTGCATCTTTGCCCTTGCTCACGGCGGATTCAGTGTCCGGTTTCTGCGAAGGGGCCAACTCCTTGGTAAGCTGCTTAACAGTCATCCAGCGACCTAATGCACCTCCCAGGTCCAGACGGGTGGTGTCCGAGTCCGTATCTTGGTAGAAATCATCGCCGTCACCGCTGTCATTAACAGCCAGATTTTGGTACAGGGGCTTTACACCCTGCATAAACTGGCCCAGAGGCAGATTCCTGGCGTGGACGGCAATATAACTGAGCAGCAGCACCTTAATGTGACTCGGCAGAAGCCCCAAGAACTCCCCATCGTATTCGACATGCCACATCCAGTTCAACGCCATGGACTTGAGCGCCAGATGTAACAGGCTATTCTTCGCCGGAAACGTAGCCCCCGGCAGGCGTTCGAGGCGGTAGATGGTCTTCCTTTCCGTGCAGGCGCCCACCATTTGCTTTCCCTTATCGCTATCATAGTCAACTCCGGAAGCTCTGTCGCCCACGAGCCAGCTCTTCGGCGGCGGCGGTCCTGGAGTTCGTCTCAGCCGCGGTCCCCCGACTCCAGTGCGCTGCGTGTTGGGGCGAGGACGAGGGGGTGGCGTCTCCGGGACTTCCAGAACATTTCGCAGAGCCGGATGGACAGAGCGAGGGATGACTGGTTTTGATTGATCGGCAGCGCCGCCCTTCGAGGATACCTGAGTGCGTCGAAGGTGGTTGATGAGGTCGTTCACGGACGGTTGGTCCGCCGTAGAGGACGAGGCGTGCGACGCGGAAGAACGGGCATTCTGGCGGTCTTCAAGGCCGGAGGAGTCATAGGCGAGACGGGATGTAGTAACGGGGTTTGTGAAGACGGGCTTTTGTCGTTTCTTGGGCATAGAGGACTTGCGATGGAAGGTTATCGGAGGGAAGTTGGTGTTGCGCGGCCGATGCAGAGGGGCAAATAGATAACAGCACTCGGAGTATACGCAATTCTTTAAACTACAAGGTATCTACACACCATAATAATACACACTTCAAATATCTCGAACCCACGACTCATCGTCCATCCTGCCCTCCCTCTTAGGGCCCTCGCGCATCCATGTTTCTACGAGACCCTCCTTCGGGTCTTCCTCGGGGAAGCCTCTGGCGTGTCGGACCTCCAGCACGAGGTCCCTGACTTTCTTAGTGACTTCTTTGCGCAGCTCAACCGCTTCCGTTCCGCTTAGGAGTTCATCGTTCAGCGCGCCAAGGGGAAGATTTCGAACTTCCGGCGCGTTTCTCTCTGCCTTGGCTTTGATTTCTTGCCATCGCTTTCTCATGTCCCCAAAAACAGCCTGGGTGTCCACCTTTCGACCGAAAGTGATGTTGATCTTCTTTCGTGTACGAGGGATAAAACGCGGGAAGCCACGGCTCTCATGCATGACCTGGTCGAGCCCTTCAAGCCAGATTGGCACGATATCAGGGCACTCATTCGCCTCCAGAATCAACCTGGCGACTCCCCATTTGAAGTATCGCATTGTCTTCTGCGGCGCCTGGTGAATCTTCCCTTCTGGGAATATATGTACCCATGAATGTGAATTGCATGCATAGGCCGAGGGCGCTAGATGCGAATCCTTTTCGTTGGTTGTGTAGGCCGTGGGGAGGTCCGAAAACGGGTCAACGCAGACATTGCGCAGGCTCCAGTGCTGGCGTTCAGGGGCAGCGCGGTGAGGATCGACCGGGAATGGCCCTTTCGACAGCAATCGGATGGCCTGGGTCACAGCCGGCTGTGCCAGGCCTCCATAGGGCGAGTGGGCCAGTCGATGCGTGGGCAGCACCTGGCCCATGGCGAAGAACAGGGCGAGAACGCTAGAGTTCGCTTTATTAGCCACGTCTCGCTAGCCTGCGATCCCGAAATGCGAAGCGCACCGGTTCTGGAAACAAATATCATGACTGCCGAATGACCATCTCCTGTTATACGCTGGCACCCCAAAGTGGTATTTCATGGGAAGAGCCCCGAACAATATCGGATCATCCATTCTACACAGCTCAGTGACCAGGGTCAGCCTTGTTCGACTCTGCATTTGTCGACGACGCCTCGATCCTCGAGGCTGCTTGTACGTACGTACACGCTGGTATGGTTGGAGACTGCAATTGGACCATGTCAGCATTCGTCCTTCGTATCAATGACAAAGGGAGTTGAAGCGCGGTACCTGTAAGCAAACCCCTGGATCTCTGCGACTCGTCCTGCCTAGAGTCGAGCAGTTCCATAAAGCCATCTAAACCATGGAACTCGGCAGAGCTTCCAGCCAGAAGGAACACGCGACACAGAGCGCCCACTCCAAACATGGTCGCGGAGGACAGCCGCCTCCAAGGCCTCGAAGGACAGTCTGCGGTGGCCTCGGAACCCATACCGCTGGACATGGCGCCTATAGGAAGTCCATGGGAGGATAGGAATAGCAGAACAACATAAAAATAGAGGAGAAGTAGTAAGAGTCCAGAGCCCAAGGGGCGCCCAAGCAATGCAGGAGAAGAAAGACGGGCAGCCAGCCCCGACTGGATCAGCGCAGTGCCGGGTCAACCCTTAGTCCGAGCCATCGCCAGACTCTCTCCCTACTCATACTCCTACTCCTAGAACGGCGACATGTCTACTCCTTGTAGCTCCTCTACATGATGGAATGTTCATCTCACCGCCTTCAGTCGACGTCGAAACGCGCCTTCTACTTGTTGATGTCTTCTCGACACTGCATCAACCCGATTCCAAGGAATCGCACGATTCTCACCCAAGAACGCTCAGCGGCAAAGCTACAGAAAACACTCTGGGGCTGTCCTTGAGCATAATCCTCACCTAAGATCGACGCCGGATGAGATACGCTTCTCATATTCCTCGGGACGATTCCTGTACAACGAGCAAGCACGTTTAAGTCGCCGGATATTGATGTGATGGTGGCTGACTGTAAAGCAAGATCTTACCCCTAGCAATATCTTCATTTGCTCAGATACATTCAAGGTCACATCTATCATTGACTGGCAACATGCCTCATCTCCCCGGGAGAGATGCCCATCTTGAATGTCCCGTAGAATTCACGGAACAGGAAGCTCGTGGCCAGGCTGAGAATGAGCCAATGTGGTACAATTTGAATACACATGTCAGCCATTGGCGCGACGATCTTGGCGGGCTCTCAGAAGAGGGGTGGCTACCTGCTGAGAGGTATGACGCTGCTGTGCTGACGAATGAGTCCTTGAAAGCCGAATTCTCGGATGGCGGTAGTGTAGACGAGCTGGAGAAAAATCAATCGAGGTTGGCCGTTCCAGGACCACGAGGAGGTCGCTTAATAGCGGTTTCTTAGCTTCGGTGGTTGTATTTACTGTCTTGTGCCAATATTGCACTGCGGGTTGGGAATGTAGACAAGCCCGATTTGATTGGCCGGGCTCGGTCCGCACCGCCAAGACCAGCCGACTTCTCTTCTTCATCCAGTCCGCCGCTTCATTCCCTCCTCGCACTTGCCCGATTACACCATGTTCAAGCCCACGTCGCCTCTTCTGGGGGGTCTCCTCTGGTACGTTGCCGAATCGCATATTCCCGCGGCGGAATTCACCCAAGAGCGTCCGCATCCGGAGCCAAGCTAATCAGTCAATTCAACAGGAAAACCCCGTGGCGCATCTCGCAGCCCCAGAAGGCCCGCCAGCGAAAGCGTCTACGCTCCGTCGACAGCGTAGTCGATACCCTTAGCACCGCCCTGCAGCGGAACGGACACAACGCGAAGGCCGTCGACCGGTGGTACGCGGAGATGCCTCGGGAGCAGGAGATGGTGCCCAAGGACAAGTACACGATATTCGACAAGAAGGAGAGGAAGTACCGCAAGGGGATTCACAGTAAGTGGCGTGTTTCATACGGGCTTTCGATTGGGGAATCGGTGTTTTGGCCGGCGACTCCGACTGTCGCCTGTTGTTGCTGCCCCTCGGCTAAGGACCTTGCTGATGGATGGTTTGCAGAACTTCCCAAGTGGACGCGAGTTAGCCAGCGCGTGAACCCGCCGGGTTTCTAAGGGCCTTATTTCTGTGGATTTCAACTGTACAATACTGGAGCTCATGGGCCGTCGCTGCTGACTGCGTCTGCCTGTATACGGACGCGAAGGCGACCGGAGTTATTCGGCAATCGGGATTTACGTGACATTGGATCGCTATCCATAGACTCTGCTTTGCTACGGCTCAGAAAGGAGAGTATAGAATCGATTTAAGGAATTCAACAATATGACGGACCGACAGGCTCCAGCGTTAAAATATACTGTGCTAACGCAAAATTCTAGCCCACAAAGTAGGTGCGCTTCAGTAGTAAAGTCGCTAAAAATATGACAGATGGGTATCTCTGTGTCTGCACGTTTGAGACTTTCTCGCATAGACAACAGCGAGACCAGCCAACGACATCGACAGCAAGAATATGGTCAACAGCCGATCTCTCATACTTCACCCAGTCGAGCTCCTCGACAATGATGTCTGATAGCACCCTGCGATCCCCCTCGCGAGGTCCTTGACCCTGTTCCGGTTGACTCTTCCGTCATGGACAATCTTGCGGACGCGATACCCGCGGCGGACCTTCTGCCAGTCACTCAGCGTCTCCTGCCAACCTGTGATTCCGTCATAGTATGCATTTTGCTGCTTTGTCGGCATGGCAAAGCCCTGAGGAGGCTTTCGAAGGACCCAGCTCGCAGGATCGATTTTGCCATCCGGGGGTTCATCAGCAGACGAGCTATCAAACAGCTCCACGGCTTTAATGAAGTCTCTGAGCCCCGACGCCTTTCTCTGCCGGTTGACCGCAGCTCTCCACGAATTTATCTGCGGGGTGTGAGCCCGCCTGCGAGACACGGAAGGGTACTTCGGTTTCGACCCGTAGGTTTGCGCTGGATACGGCACGTTGAACCTCGGGTCTCCATGTTGGCGCCTGGCGTCAATGGGGGTTCGCGACGCTGGGTCGAGGACCATCCAGGTTTTTTTGTTCAGCCAATGGTTGGCGAGGGTCGTGAAATGGAACGGTCTCCGGCCCGGCTCGACTTCCTGGAGGAACCACTCCAGCTTTCGCTCTAGGTTGTTTACCAGTCGTACTTCCCAATCGCTGAGACGCTCTGGTGGGACCAAGTTCCATATGCGACTGCGGACTGCCATTGCTTGGATTTGGTTTTTCCTCCTTTCTTTCTTTTCCTGTGGCTTGGGCTTTGGCGGCAGATGCGTAAAGGAACCCAAACGTTCCAAATTGCGAAGTGAATGAAGTCCGTGTCTGACGAGCGCATTTCCGGCCGAAGACAGGGAAGTTGCTTGACCGCATAAAAATGGATTGGAGTTGCATCTTCTCACCATGTTCTCGGAGTCACTGGTTGCTATTGATCGCGGTGTTATGTAGTCTGTTCCAAGACTCGGCGGAGCATGATCACAGGTCTCGGAAGAAGCGTTATCACGACTCTCCGGTAGCACTGGCAGAGACTCCAAAAAGGCTCGCTGGACCGAAACAAGACTAGTCAAGAACTCAGATCTCGGAGTTCCTGGTGGCCCTACGGCACCACCTTTCTTATGTTCTATCAAGCCTGATGGCTGGACCTGCATCCAGGTGGACCATACTTGATACTTGCGGGAACATCGACGAGTCGCTGCTGCTTGCGCCGTATCACGCTCTGCGCTGGGCTCGCTATCCCAAGAGGTATCTGAGCGCCGCACCGGAAACTTATGACGAACGGCTGTACTCGCGAGACAGGGGACAGAAGCGCTCCATTGCATTGCTGGCTCGCGTCCGGAAAGCCCTCGGAACACGCCTTCACTTGAAGAGCGACATGTGTGGTTTATAGCCCAGAAAAGCCGGCTATTTTCCAGGAATAACTGCGATCTCTGGGACCAGCGGTTCCTTCTTTGCGTGAGATTATGATCCGAAGAATATCCTTGGCCATCTGCACATATCGACGAGAATCGAGACCGAGCTTCTTTCTGGCGTCGCCTGTTATATATTTCGTGCATCCCTGACAATACCGGCAAACTGTCCGATGTCGAATTCGCACCGTCCCCAGAGGCGATTGTTGTCAATCCCGCAGAACGGCCCGGCAGGCTATCTTCCGACAGAGCAGCAGGGGCTGGCGGCGGACCCGGGTTCCAGATCGTATCGGCCGCAGTAGGTTCATAGCTGCGGAAGCACTTTGGCAGCCATCGCAGCGGCCTCCTTCGATCCTCATGATAAGCCTTCTGACCCCGCTGTCCGGGATCCCACCAGACCCAGGCATAGTCCGTGTGGGTAGATTTCCATGCTGTGCAGCGCTTGTACTTCTCGTACGTATTCCTGAACACACTCTTATTGGCCTCATGTCGCGGCTGCGGCACCCAACCGTACCAAGTCCTTGCGTAGCGAGTGTAAGGCGATCTGCCTTCGCGGACGACATTATCCCTGGACAGAAATCGAAGGAGCTTTCCGGCTTTCCACGCCAGGACGCCGATGATAAAGATGCAGACCGTCCCTACGAGCAGCTGGACGAAGACGTCGAAACTGATATATCGCGTGACCATCACCGGGGTGCCGGGAGGGCCCTTTGGTGGTCGCGGGGGAGGAAAGGAGTGGAATTGGCGTGGATAAATGAACGGCGCCATGGAAGATGTCCTCGATGGGCAGACCGTCGTGCTGGTAATGATAATGGACAGCCAGACTGGCGCGAGTTGGAGTTGAAATTCGACTGGGAGGCGTCAAGGAAGGCATGTTGGATCCATGTAGAAGTCGCGATGCAGCCAGTTATCGGTCATACCGCTTTGGCGTTATCTCTGGCTCACTTTGGGATTTGATAGGATTTAAGGGCTTCTATCACTGCCTTCCAGTTGACGGTCACTAGTAAAGTGATCGCACTATACATTGTCGATACGAGCCCAGCAAATGCCGCCTACTGCATCCAGCCACCAATCATTCCGCACACAGGATACAGAAACGAAGGAGAGAGCAATGATTTGACCGGTTGAATAAGAGTTCTCGGACGTAAATAGTGAATATATGCTTGCGATGCTTTTGTCTACTCCAGTCAACTATTGCCTAATGGAGTAGTTCAGAAAGTTGCCTAATCGAGTAACTCGGAATGCAAAACCTCCCCGCATTCCCGTAACGGGAATTCCGCTGCCGATCTTGTAACTTGTTAACCGAGTACGTACCTACCCGGTCAGGACAACTTGAAGTCTTCCTTGCCCTACTCCCAAGTCACCAACGATCGCTATGGCTCAAAAGAACGTCGTGATCATAGGGTAAGCAGTGTCTTTTATGTTCTGCGCAGCTAATTCTAACATCTTCCAGCGCCGGAGTGGCCGGGTTGACAACGGCTTTTCTCCTGTCGAAAAAGCCTGGCTACAAGATCGTCGTGGCAGCCAAACATATGCCAGGGGATTATGACATCGAATATGCCTCGCCCTGGGCCGGAGCGAACTACATGCCGTAAGTTGAGTCTATGCAAAGCGGTGGTCGAAATATAACACTAGTCGCAGAGTGTCACCCAGCGGAACAGAGGCAGCAGAATGGGACAAGGCCACCTGGCACCCGCTAGAAGACCTCGCGCGAAACCATCCCGACGCTGGTGTTCATTTCCAGGGTAACTTTCCCGCATCATGATTGCAGATTCCGCGAATGCTAAGGGATGCAGAGTGCGAGATACGCGCTCGGTCCAAGGACGTCGGCTCCGCGACTGCCGACTGGTTTTCCGAGTTACTCTCCCCGAATCCGTGGTTCAAGGACGTTGTTCCGAACGTATGCACTGCTACTTTCGATGTCCAAGATAGACGGTATAGCTCACGCGTTCCCTGCAGTTCTGCCCGCTCCCCAAAGAGTCCCTCGGTCCTGGAATCGACTACGGAACAGTTTTCACCTCGGTCTGCATTAACACTGCCATTTACCTCCCCTGGCTCGTTTCGCAGTGTCTCCGAAATGGGGTTGTCTTTCAACGGGCCGTCTTTAACCACATCCAGGAGGCCGCTTCCTCGCAGATCCACCCATCTGGCAAGGTTGACCTTGTTGTGAACTGCACTGGACTGAATGCGTCAAAGCTCGGCGGTGTTAACGACCAGTCCGTTTATCCCGCGCGGGGACAAATCGTCGTCGTCCGTAATGACGCTGGCAAAATGATGGACATCTCCGGGACAGACGACGGGGACGACGAAGCATGCTACGTAATGACCAGAGCAGCAGGCGGCGGCACAATCCTGGGCGGCTCGTACCAGAAAGGGAACTGGGAGTCGCAGGTCGACCCCAACCTTGCCGTCAGAATTATGAAGCGGGCTGTGGAGATATGCCCGGGGCTGACCGGGGGCAAGGGGATTGAGCATCTGGACATCGTCCGCCACGGGGTTGGTCTCAGGCCGGTGCGTGAAGGGGGCACGAGGATCGAGAAGGAGCGCATGGGGGATGCGTGGGTGGTCCACAACTATGGCGCTGGCGGTGCTGGATTCCAGTCGTCCTATGGATGTGCGCAGGCTGCTGTCGACCTGATCGAGGAGGCTCTGGGGGTGAGGTCCAAGCTGTAGCCACAACAGCTCTTACGTGTCAGTAGTAAATAGCACATAGACGTATTTAGACCAAAAGTACGATTGGCAAGACGGATAGGGCCTTTAGGGCTCGGCGCGGGGCGTGATCGCCGGGGAAGCGGAAAACTCCGCGCTCCGCTACTTCGATTAGCTTCGGCTTCCGTTCCTCTTTCATCCTCTTGTTCTGTTCATCCCAGTATCCCACCATCCTTGTCGTGGCAGCCATTCTCTGTCCGTTCTGCGTTGGCCTGTCATTCCAATCTATTCTCGGACAAAGATCGGCTCGGATATTTCAGCTGTCCCCCGTCACTCCCTTGGCAAGCAGCAACGACTCGACCGTTATCAGGCCATGAAGATCAACTACATACCCCTCTCGCAGATAATTTGCTGTGCAGACCTTGTCACCGTTAGCTGCAGCTCCAGTCCCACCCTCAGTGGAGTCAAGTGCTAGAAGTTCCATGTTGAGCCGGAGTTTGAAACATTATGACACCTGACAATGCTACGGGTTATCATTACAAGGACCTGATTTGCAAATGCCTGTCTGTGGGGATCTTCATGCGTGCAGACGAGACGGCCCTCAGCAAGTCACGTTTCTTCGACATTTTAAAGCGCTGGGTAAACACCGTTGCATTTAAGCGACTGCATGAATTGCCGAAGTACGGACATGGGTCAAGAGAGGAGAAGGAGACTACCGCGGATATGCTTACGTTTCTCTTGAAGCGTCGGTCTCCAGGTATTTAAATGAGGATGTCTATGGTCAAATTGCCATCTTCATTCATCTTCTGGTCTTTCAATCTCTAGTCATCAGCCATGGCTGCGTTGACCAGTGGAATACAAGTGCCCGGCACAATGTCCGTCCTGTCGTGGATTGCTCTTCTGGTAAGTTTCAGCCTCCTCTGGCGGTTCTTTCTTGTTGACCAATATGCCTACAGGGACTACTCTATCCCATAGGCCAAGCTGTCTATTACCTCTTTTTCCATCCTCTCCGCAAGTATCCTGGTCCCAAGCTGGCAGCCTGTACCCGCTTGGTTGAACTGTACTGGACATTCGCCGGAGAACTGCACTTGTGGTTCAAAGAGATGCATGATCAATACGGTGATGTTGTGCGAGTCGGTCCGAACCTCCTCGTATACCGGACACCAGGCGCCTGGAAGGAGATATATGGACACCGACACCAAGCGAAAACTTCTATGAAATCCCCCGAATTCAACTTCCATCCGCCTTCTGGACCCACAATTTTCAATGAAGACGACGAAAACAATTCCAAAATCAGGCGGCCCCTATCTCTCGGTTTTTCCGATAAGGCTCTCAGGGACCAGGAGCCGCTGGTGCAGCATTATGTGGACCTCCTTCTGGAGAGGCTACATGAGATGGTGGCTGCGGACAACGGCCCGGTCGAGATGACCAGGTGGTATAATTACACCACATTTGATATCATCGGCGACTTGTCGTTCGGGGAACCCTTCGGCTGCCTTCGAGATAAACGCTACCATCCCTGGGTATCAATCATCTTTGATGTTGCTGTAAAGACGTTCGCTTTCGGCCGGGCTCTCATGATGTACCCGTATATCTCGTGGCTGGTCGGGATGATGCTGCCGCAGGATCTATACAGAAAGAGAGTTGAACTTCTTAAGGTGAGCAAGGAAAAAGTCGATCGTCGCCTTGAAACCCAGACCGCCCGGCCGGACTACATCACCTATTTGACCCGAGATAAGAATGAGCGACGCTTTACCAAGGAAGAGCTCTACGCGAATGCGGACATTCTTGTCGTTGCAGGAAGCGAGACGACCGCCACCTTGCTTTCTGGCTTCACCTTTTACCTTCTGAAAAGCCCGCCGTCCTACAAGGCATTGGTGAAAGAAATCAGGGGGAATTTTCAGCGTCAGGGGGACATTACTTTCCAGTCTGTCGCCAAGCTGCAATATCTCAATGCAGCTCTCGAGGAAGGTCTACGAATGTACCCACCAGTCCCGGCGACAACAATTCCTCGGTTAGTTCTGAATGGGGGAGCTGTTATTGAGGGGCAGTTTGTTCCTGGAGGGGTACGGAAGCACCACAGCGTTAAGCTACATTCCTGCGATTTATACTAACCATGAGCCAGACATCGGTGGCAAACACGTTCTACTCGTCCTTCCGATCTAGATCCAACTTCACAGAGCCCGACTCATTTCTCCCTGAACGGTGGATCGACACGAAGAACCCAAGGTTTGCATCGGATGCCAGAGACGTGGTCCAGCCGTTCGGGTACGGACCTCGGAGCTGTATAGGGAAAAGGCAAGTTTAGGTCCGTTCATTCTCTAGACCCGGGCTGACATTCTGTGTAGCCTGGCCGATACAGAAATGCGCGTTATCGCCGCCAAGCTTCTCTGGGCGTTCGACCTGAGTCTCCACGAAGAATCCAGCAACTGGGATGATCAAAAATCTTATTTTATTTGGCAGAAAAATCCGTTGATGGTGAAGTTGGTGCCGGTTCATCGTTAGCACTGGATTGGCTTGAAAGATCCTCCAAGGACACACTCGACAAGGACAGGGTGATGTAGGAAAGTTCATTCGAGCTCGACTATGGCAATAAGGCATTGAAAAACCGACACATGAATTTAAAGGCTGCTCCTTAATTCCATGGACAACATTGTTCCCAATCCGTTCTGGTTGGCGTCGATCCGCCACTTCATCGCAGCAAAATTCTGAACTATGCTGGAAGGCACACGGGAAAACCGTTGGAAATGACAAGATGGTGGTGCGAACGGACCAGGACAAAGTTCAATCATCGGACCAAGCGCAATGGAACTAAATATTCGCCGTCGCTGCATGAGAACCCACGCTATTCCCCTACTCTCCGGCCCGTTGACTGACTCGCGCATGCACTTAGTCCATGCACGTAGTCTGTGCAGCAGCACGGAAACTCTGTGGCAGATCAGGAGCGCGGAGTTCCTGAATCTCTGGGCGTGGCGAGATACATCATTCCGCGCTCTTGATGCCTGGCACTGTTGTGGTCCATGAGACTTATCAGAGCCGCAGTGCTTACTCTCTACCATCGCCATTCGACTAGGGAGCCGTACGCACTTTTTCGAAGAGCAGGGACCACAAACTAGGTGCCACTAGTCAAACCCTACCATGACTCAGGTTGAGCTCTGCAGGAACCCACTAACGGCCTGAAGTCCTGCCAAGTTGCTAGAGTGTTCGCTCCTAAAAGATCTGCAATCCCTGCGGCTTTTGACTGGCTTTAGAAGCGAATACGCTTCCGAAAGTATAACTCTCCGAGTATGAGGCCCCTCCTCTACCCTGCGATACTCCTTACAGAAGGGCTGGATCGGCCACAGAGATGACAGGGTGCCTAGCTAGTTGCCATTCCGTGGGCTCTACTAGGCAGATCTGGAACTGTGTTCTTGGTAAGCTATACGAGCAGTGAAACAGATGCTAGTTGTTGGGCCGGGGTAGC
Source organism: Aspergillus sp. HF37 (assembly GCA_003698115.1). NCBI lineage: Eukaryota > Fungi > Ascomycota > Eurotiomycetes > Eurotiales > Aspergillaceae > Aspergillus > Aspergillus sp. HF37. Next base: position 77,049 of record RAQS01000001.1, read on the forward strand.
CCAAGGGCTTGAGCGTGCTTCTATATGCTCGACATGTCTGTTGTGCATTGAGAAAGGCGGAAGTGATAAGGGCGCAGGGCTTTCTCGTCAAATGTTCTACCAGCCATGAAGATCAACCGGCGACGCTAGACCAGCCAATTGCGGTGTTTGTCAATATGACAGCAGTTGAAAAAGCAAAGCGAAGTGGCGTCTCTGTTGGAGAACCCGCCGAGCTGGTCCTTCCGGTTAGGAACTTTTGCTTTGGATCAACCATCTGCCCAGGCAATGCCCCGAATGCCTGACAAGCTGGCTACAAATGCCCGGTGAGGTGTGACTACTGTCGGGCTATATCCGCATCCAGCTAGATTCGGCCGGAGATGCACGATAGCCGAAACCAAGGCCAGCTGCAAGATGAGGGTCGCCGCCCTGCAGGTCTTCGTTTTTGTTCTCAACCGCGGATAGTTCGAGAACTACTCGGTCAGTGGCAACGTAATTCAAGCCCAGGCGGTATTTGCCGTGACCAGCTAGTCCAGGGCCCGCCTATGCTGCTGTCTACGAGTAGTCAGTGCGCACCATCTCCTCATTCCCCTTTCCGTGTCTCGAATGTCGCTGTCAACTGGCCAGTGACATGTCTAAACTCTACTACAAACTTACGTATCCACCATTTCGCATCGCAACTGGCTCGACGCTAGTCGTGATCCAAAGTATATCTTGCTTCCTGTCCGGACTCAGGGTCCAACAAGAACCGGTCAGGACATGGCCTTTCATCCCAAGAGATTTTAGCGCGATCCTGAATATGCGCATCCTCCTCGGAAACTGTCGTGAGAACACGAGCACGCCGTTCCAATTTCCAATGAACTCCCGGTCTCCAATTGAGTGTGATATTGCCATTATCCACCACCATTTAAGCTTATGACAGCGACTGACGTTGCTTTACTGGGTTTTGCCCCCCGTGCAAGTGTCTTGGAACTTGGTCCGTGAGCGAGCGACCATTTGGTGCTAAGTTCAGAGCTATCATGTATCAGTAAGGCGAGCCGCAATTCTCGTGCCATCTTCGTCCATTGATTTCACCGAAATGTCACCAGACCCGAGTTACTGGAGACAGCCATGGAAACTCGGCCCTCTTAACTCCGTGCCGATCCGAACCAGCCGTTGGTACTATGCTAGTAAGTGGCGGAAGAAAGGTCCCTTGCCTTGGTCGTGATTAATGAAGGGTTTAAGTGTATCAGCCCATTGAGGACTATATGAGGCACTCGCATGTCTATCCGGGGTAGTATTGCACCCACCAAGCCTGCACACCAAACAGCGCAAGAGATGCTATACACTCCCGCAAAATCAGCCGCCGCCAGTTCCAGTCGCGAATACAGCCTAGCCTTTGAGATTGGGCCGCCATCGTCTTCCCGCCCAGGCCGGCCATTCACCATCCCGGTGATCGTCTCGGTGCGGCCAGTTTCCAGCCCGGTCGGCAGTCCCGCGCAACAGCTTGTCGTGCACGCCTCGCTGCGGAACGAAAACCACTCGCCGGCCTCGGCGAGGCTAACAGGGACCCTTACATCCAGCGTGCGAAGCCGCCACGGGAACACGGCTGCCGGGTACGCGAAGTTCAGCCCGCTGTGCATCGGGCAAGCGGGTCGGTACCGGATCCAGGTGATGCTGGCGGCCGCGTCGGATGGCGGGGTGACGACCAAGGAGTATGTTGACTCGGGGGTGGTTCATGTCCACTCTGAGGCGGAGTGGGTGCAGCGACTGCGTATGTCTGTTCTTTTTGGCAATCGTGGATTGGATCTGGCAGCTACTAACTAGTCAATTGGCCCAGTTCCAGCACAAGAATCGCGTCTGCGGCGGTTAACAGCCGAGAATATTGATATCTCGGTGGCGGATATAGTTGCAATGCAGAACGCAGCTCGGTAGCCGGCGGCGTTGGGGGGTTATGGAGAATGATTGGTTGGATTTGTTGATATTCTTTTCATGTACGGCATTTTGGTGAACTGAATATGTTTTCTCGTCTTCGACCTCATAATACACATTTTCCTTCAAAAGCTCTTTTCGCTGTCTTGAGTAGCAGCCATGTCCAGAGCAAGGAAATCAAGCAAAATAAACAGACTTTCCCTCGCATATCCAAGCGCAAATTCATTACAATCGGATAAACTCCTAAATACAGTTCCAAATTTCGCAGTCCATGCCAGTGACACCGTCAAGGAGGTATATACAAATGCCCCATCTCAGCCAAGCCCTGACAAACCTTCATCTCCCACTCTGTGATACTCGCTCCTAGCCCCCCAAGTCAGAACGAGTATATACCTCCCCGGCGAACAGCCTCGCATACCAAACCCACCAGCTTGCTACCACTACCTTATGTACTACTCTCGTCCGTTGTCCTGACCGCGCTGCTGCTGCTGCCACCGTTGGCGCCTTTGATACTGCCCCCTCAACCAATCAACCCCATCCATAACAGAATCCCGGAAACTAAACCCCCCGAAGAGCCAGTCGTTTGTGTGTCGTCCGCAGTGGCTCAATGTCCCATTGTAGCGGCGGCGGTCGTCGCGGATGCGTCTGCTCTGCGCTTGTGTATAGGCATGCGAGCAAGGGTACTGGTGGGAGAGACCGGGACTGATCGGGGAAGTCAATTGTGCGGGACTGGGGAGGGTTTCGCCATGTGAGAAGGAAGAGGAGGGGTTGAAGGTGGATGATGCGGAGTGGTCGGTTGAGTTGGAAGGTTTGGAGGATGAAGAGGACGAGGAAGTTGTTCTTCTATGACCGGTCATGGCTGTACAGAGGAGAGACTAGTAATAGTAGAAGAAACAGATCCTCGAGGGAGTCTACTTCTATATATTCGGCAAGCCCTACGATCGACAGTGGGTCACTCTGCCCTACAGGGCTGGCCCGCCAAATCAGCGTCATCCGTGCCCGGCTCCCTGGACCTGGGTTCACCGCTGCCTGGTGCCGCCGCTGCCCGTAGGATTATATCCCGTCTTTGAACGCCGGCGGGTCAGATAATTAGATGGTAGTTACATGGGGCAATTTGGGCGACGGGGCACCAGGGCTGTTCGGCGTCGTGACTACTACTAGACCGACTATCCGAACGACGACCAGACGCAAACGGAAAGCCACTCGCTACAGGTTAACTTGTAGATTCTCATAAATCAACTGGCTCAATTAATATTCCATCTTCTAAAGCCAACTATCTATATCCCAAAGTGCCCCAACATGTACGTGCTGCCCTCCAAAGCCGCCACGAATTCCTCCCGGTCTAGCAACGTTAGTCGAACAGCCACTACAAATGCCGGATACGTACCTCGAACGTTTTTAAATGTAATAGTCACCGACCCCTGCCGCCGCGCCATGCTCGCCGTCTTCGGGCTCCGGGAAATAATGTTGGCCAGGTCGATCACCGTCCCGCGCGAGTACTCCACCTCCGGAAAGCCAGCATGGTTGCTGTCCTTGCTGGGATCTAGCCGTCCCACGTCCACCGACATCGTCAACCACTTGTCCGGCACGTCGTCGCACCACCGCGCCGCCATCTGCACCGTGTTCCCCTTCCGCCAGATCTGCACTTCCGTGTCGCCCTTTTTCGATTTCTTCGATCCGAACAGCGACTTGCCCTTGGCTATCAGCGAATCCGCGCGCCGGGAGAACTGCAGGTCGTACGGCGTCAGTGAGCTCATGAACCCGCGAAGGACCGCCTCGTCGTTAAAGTCCGCAACCATCTGGCCGATCTTTTTCTCGCAGTGCGAAAATGCCACTATGTTGTCCGCCCGGTACAGCTGGTCCACGTGCGACGATATGTATTCGATGAAGTTGACTCGCGGGAACCCCACCCGCAGACTCGAGTGGCTATAGTCATAGTCCACATCGCGGTAAAGGTAGAAGACATCGCAGTATTTCCACGACAAGCGGCTCCGGTATAGCTGGACTGCCTTGTACTGCTTCTGTTCCGCCCCGGTGTCCATCACATCATACACATGGCCCGAACTGCTGGTCTGCATCCACGAGAAGGACGGCTCGACACTCAGACTTAGGATGGCATTCTCAAAGTCCTCGGCACTCTGCTGGGAAAGGAAATGCAGGCCAAGCCCGATATTGGGGCTATTGCCATCATAGATATAAGAGTACAGGGGATTGTAATTCCCGTCCGTCTTGGATCGCTCCTGGCATGTGTCTGACCATTTGACCAGCACTTGACGCGAGTCTTCGTCTCGCAAGACCTGCACCCGGCCCAGCGGCACAAAGAACTCGATGCACCTCGGGGTCTTCTCCGCCGCCGATGTACTGATGGCCATACGCCGAACAGTCCGCCACGCATCCCCAAACGATCGTTCGAGTATGCGAACTTCACAAGACTTGTGGGTCACTGGCGGATTCATCGACTTCATGGTGGACGCCTTAAGCTGTTCAACCATTTCCACTGAGCTCTTGAATATGATGCTTTCCGAAAATTCGTCCGAGTCAATTGGCTTCCGCTGCCACACCGCGTTGAAATATGCCTTGGGGATGTTGATGAAGTGTACCAGGTCAGGCTCATACTGAAACGATATCGAGACGCCCATGTGATCAAACATCAACGAGACAGGCTCCGAGATCTTCACACCTGGGACTCCACTTAGCGTGGCGTTGGATATTCTTATAAGCTGCGCAAGATCCTCCGGCGCAACTTCGCATTGTCAGCCATGGAGCCCCGGATTTCGCTAGAGAATGACTTACAATCCCGTTGTAGACAGATGGTCCCGCTCTGATTGCAGATGGTGATCTTAGGCTCGCTCTCGCCCTCCCTTGTCGATAACAGGAGCATGTACGGAGCCCCTTTGGTACGCATACGGAATTTCTTGCCTCCAACCCCGGCATTGACAAACGTCCGAAAGAGCACCTTCTCCTCTTCATCCCCCGCATCTTCCTGCTCCACTGTAATCCAGCGGGCGCTTTTCTGGCTGGAAAATGCATCGCTGCTGTTCTCCAGGTTCTCCTCTGGCTGCAGGGCCTCCCAGATGTTAAGGTTCTGAGAATGCAGGGACATGTTTTCAGGGATATCTACGGAACTGAACTGTCCAATCTCTTCCTTGATGCCCTATTCTCGTGTTAGCTAATAGATGTAGGGACACCACTAGAGCATACCTCAGACAAGTCGGCAATCAATTTTCTGTTTTCATCCGTCAAGTTCGCCCGTTTGTTCTCATCTTTGAGGACAACATCATACAGAATGTAAGACGCCTTCATGAGATCCACATAAGCCTGGTGACTGGTAGACCTGGAGTCCGTCGACGGACTCAGACTTCCCCGTGCGTCAGCGAAGCTTGGCTTTTCGCAGTTGGCGAGGGTTGTCCGGGCCTTCAAGTACATCAGCAATGCCGTTGCAAAACAAGGGAGAAAGGTACCTTTAACAACCACCACACCGCAACGAGAAGCCAATCCCGCGTAGTCAGACGTCTGACTTTCCATTCGCCAAAGGCCGAGCTTTCGAGATGTTTGTGAAGCTCAGCATCAGGCTTGTGGAACTTGTCTTGTGGTTCGAACCGAAGCGGTCGAAGTGACTGCTCCTTCAATCGAGCCTGTTGGAGCTGCTGCATCGCATTCGTGACAGCGTCCGTAATATCTCCATGACTTGGGTCCCGCAGAGATGTCTCGACGTTTTCGTACTCTCCTTGAAATCCTGCGTGACCATCCATTTGCCTAAGCACAGTGGGTCGGCTTTCAGGAAACGTGTAATCCTGTCTCATGCCCCATTGGGTCACCATGGTCGGGGAAATAGAGCGTTTAGTCATGGAGGTCATTGGTGACGTGGGGGTGTTCCCTCCAACAGAACCATCACTCTGCACAGATCCCATGGACTCAGAAGACGTTGACACGTGGCGGGGCCAATTGGCGGTCACCGTTGGGCGGTGCACTGCGCCTTTGGGGTAGCCAGCTCGGGGAGGATCGCTATTATCACTTCCATCCTCGGATTCGACAGCTCGGTTGCTTCTTATCGCCAGCGGCATTCCTGGCAATTCGTCTCGTAGCTGAGGGGGTTCATTGGCCGACGGAAGGTATTCCTTCTCGAGAGCGTCCGTCATGGACTGTTCGAGTCTTTCAAGGGACGAGCTGGATAGGTGAGAACTCAGTCGGTTTTCGTGATTCGCAGGCAAGACTCACTTTCCCATGGAGCTCATGCACAAGCTTATATTGCAAGAGTGAACCATAATCTTCGACTTAAGCTCTGCGATGTGCCCACTCTGCGTCGCCCACTTGACCTTCTGCCAGAACATCTGTTTTCTGTCGCCAATTCCCAGGGCCTGGTATCGGGAAATCAAATCATTAAGTCGATTCAAAGTGTCAAAGCAGTTGCTTAAGCATCGCGCCACGATCCGTCTGCGACCCTCTTCCATATCATCGAAAAATGAGGAATTTGTGTTCACATCATCGCGGAGCGTCCGGAGTACGCCTTGCAGCGAGGCAAGCTCGTTCAAAAGCTGTCTGAAATCATCCGGGGCGTCTCTGGCAACCAAATAACATGTGTGGTACAAGTCCCATGACAGCTTGGCAAGAGTGAGGACGTCCGCCGTCTTGAGGCTGTAATCCATCGTCGGAGCGTTTCCTTCCGGTTAGGTGTAGCGAGTGAGTTGTCCTGCAGTATAGAGATACCGATGGGCAAAGAACGGTTCAAATGATCGAGAGCTCCTTCATCTTCCAAATAGAAAGGGTGGAGGTGGAGGTGGAACAAAGAAAATGTAAGGAGCAAAATCACGAGGTATTGTTCTGGGCAAAGCTCTCACTGGACCGTCGTGGAAAGTACAAAGAAATGCCAAAGCAGCGACTTCGGTATATTACAGGATCACGCAGAAGCATACATGCCATGCGACCGACACCACGCAGAAGGACAAAGATACGAAAGTTTCAGAACAGCTCTGGTCGATATACAGTAGCAAAAAAGACTGTGAAGAGGCAGACGGCGGTCCAGTGCGGCACTGCGATCTCCAGGCCAGTGCTCTGGTTCATCGAGGGTCAACCGCGGGCTCCAATGGTACAAATCTCTCGCGGTCAGGCCAGGCTCCAGGCTGCGAGGCCCTCGTAAAAGCGATTCCTTGGTGGCTGACTCGGCCATTCAGCATGAGAGCCTAACGAGGGGTGCGCCATGGATCTTTGGCTCCATTGGCGGAAGCGCTGACTGCCAACTCTGAGTCGGTCATTTCTGGCTTGCGCCACATGGGAGTAGTAGTCAGAGCGGAGATCCAGCTCAAGGTCTGATTCTTTGTCGTCCAATGCTCCGTACATATGACCAAGAAGCCAACAGTACCGAGCTACTCCGTATTTCTTCCTCAATCGGCGGTCTCTTTCCAGTGTCAAGACTCATCGGGCATGGTTCGTATTGGAGGCTAACGCGGGTAAGATTTGGGCCGGGTAATTGCCAGGCGACCATCGTATTGAGATGTGTAGCCATTGTGAAGAAGGTGAGAGTGAAGATGTTGTGTCTGAACCATGGCCGAGAGTAGATGAGTAGATGACAGAGAACTGGAGAGGAGAAGATTGATGCCTGAGACTGCAGTTGGTGCCTTGGTACCTGGGTTCTTGTTGCCTGAATGCCCAGCTGCCTGGGTGCCTGGTTTCGTTACAGACTCGAGCTCCTTTTTGCTCCTCTTCTTTTCTACCCTGTCCTCCCCATTGTATATCTCTTTCTGGGTATTGTTACACTATATACAGCGTTGTACAGCACCATCTTTCCTGACCCAGAGGAACCAGAGCCGTCAATATGTCCACCGTACCGTTCACCCTCGATATCCAGACGTCGCTCTGCATCGCTTTTGCCCTCTCCCTCATGCCCGTTGCCTACGTCTCCAGCTCCTGGCTGATTCCGTCTACGCACACGCGCAACCGCGTCCTCTTCTTCTGGCACGCCTACGATGCACTCACGCATCTGTTTATTGAAGGATCGTTCCTGTACGAATGTTTCAACAGCTACGCTGCGATTCCCGCCGGATTGAAAGGCGAACCGCATTTCCTCGGCCACCAAGATCGCGTATATGGCGCAGCGTTCGGGAAGGGACCGAGCGCTCGGTTGTGGCAGGAGTACGCGAAGGCAGACCACCGCTGGGGCGTGTCTGATGCCAATGTGATCTCGCTGGAACTGTTGACGGTCTTTCTCGGCGGCCCGACAGCAGTCTACATCTGTTATCTCCTGTGGAAGTCGTCCAGCAGCCAGACGTCAATGTCGGCCCGGGGTGCCGCGAAGGGAACATTGTGGCTGGTTGCGCCGGCCCTGGCAACAGCGGAGCTCTATGGCGGATTCATGACTTTCGCTCCCGAATGGCTTACTGCGAGCTCGCAGCTGGAGACAGGGAACCCCGTGTACCTATGGTTCTATCTGTTCTTCTTCAACACACTCTGGGTGTTCATTCCCATCTGGATCCTGTGGGAATCCTCGAAGGAGCTGCGGACAGCATTTGTGACAGCTGAGGGGGCTGAGCAAGGACGGAAGAGCCAATAGACGGTGCGGACTTTTGAAGGATCGGAGATATTGACATCCAGGGTAGAGTCAGCTAATAATAATCCCTACCATGGACGGCATCCTGGCCCTCACACAAGCCACGCTGCTGTGCCACGGATGAGCCTTGCTGCGCCACGCCTCGTATTCGCTGATCCAATTTCCCCTCTCTGCTCGCTCTACATAATTCGCCCTCTCGCTTTTCTGCAATTGCCTCACGTTCAGCCCATCCCAGAGTCCAATTCTGACCTCCATTCATCATGTCTTACAACCAGAACCGTATGCATCTTGATTCATGTTGCATGTACGACTGCTGATATGCGTATAGAGCCGCATTACCAACCAAACGAGCACCCTCCGCCTCCGCATGGCTATTCTCCCTACCCACAGCAGCAAGGCCAACCAGGTCACAGCGGTCCTCCTCCAGCTCAAGGCTACTACCCACCTGCGAGTGCTCCCCAGGGCCAGTACGGAGTTCCCCAGGGCCAATACCCGCCTGCGGGAGTTCCCCAAGGCCAGTACGGCGCTCCTCAAGGCCAATACCCGCCTACGAGTGGTCCTCCCCAAGGCCAGTACGGAGCTCCACAAGGCCAATACCCCCCTGCGAGTTGTCCTCCCCAAGGTCAGTACGGCGCTCCTCCGCAAGGTCAGTACTGGGCTCCTCCGCAAGGTCAGCACGGCGCTCCCCAAGGCCAATACGGCCAACCGCCCCAGCCTCCCCAAGGCGGATATTATGGTGCCCCCCCGCCCCAGGGATATCCTCCCGCTGGGTATCCCCCTGCGCCTGGGCAAGCACCATACCCCGGCCAGGCTTATCCTCCAGCGCCGGGGCCCTATGGCCAGCATCCCCCTCCGCAGCAATATGCACCCCCTCAGGGCGCGCCGCCAGCCCTGCCCTCAGTCGGCTACACACCCGGCCAGGTCGCCCCCGGAGACTACCGAGAGCAAGCTGAGGCGCTTCGCAAGGCGATGAAAGGATTCGGCACAAACGAAAAGGCGCTCATCCAAGTGCTCTCGCCGCTCGATCCGCTCGAAATGGCCGCCGTCCGCACAACCTACAGTAAGAGCATCGGGCGCGACCTGCGCAACGACATCGACTCCGAGACAGGCGGGTCTCTCGGCAAGGGTCTCCTAGCGATCGTCGACGGACCGTTGATGCACGATGTCACCTGCGCAAACGAGGCCGTCAAGGGCATGGGAACGAAGGAATGGCTCCTGAACGAGGTCCTGCTTGGACGAAGCAACGCCGACATGAACGCCATCAAGATCGCGTACAAGAAGACGCACTACAGCGATCTCCAGGAAGACGTCGAGAAGGACCTTTCCTTCAAAACAGCGGGCCTCTTCAAAAATGTGCTCCTTGCATCCCGCCACGAGGAATCCGCCCCGGTCAACCCCGAAACCATCGAGTCGGAAGTGCGAGCTCTGCACGGGGCCACGTCCGGGCGGATGGTCAACGACGTCTCCGAGGTCTTCGGCACGTTCGCACGGTCGTCGGATTCCGAGCTCCGCGCCATCAACCAGACCTTCAATGCTAGGTACCACACCCAGCTGGAGCAGTGGATTGAGAAGGAATTCTCCGGCCACATGGAGGATGCGTTCCTGCATATCCTCCGCACCGCGCTAGACCCGGCTATGCGCGACGCGGTCTTGCTCGAGGATGCCATGAAGGGGGCCGGGACGGACGATTCCAAGCTGATTACCCGTGTGGTGCGGCTGCACTGGAACCGCATGCATCGCGACCAGGTCAAGCGCGCGTATAAGCACCATTTCAAGCAGGATTTGGTCGCGAGGATTCGCGGCGAGACCAGTGGGGATTACGAGAGGTTGATGGTGGCTTTGCTGGAGTAGTAGCCTGGTGCGTTCTCGTGGACTTCTGCTTTCTGCGTTATTTTGTCCACACTGTCCTTTTCAAGTACCATTGTTTACTTTAATGTTGTATGTATGTACCTAACCTGTATATGAATCGGATTTTGTCCGCAAGTAGACTTCCTTTTCAGGATGCGGTCACTTCACTACGAATATGCGAGCGAAATAGATAGTATAAGTCAAAAGCTCCTCGGGGGCATTTCCTGACTACGTAGGTGTTGCATTCGTGGATTATAGGTAGCATGAACGATAAATACGAACAATGAATACGAATGACTATTTAGCTGCATATCATTCCACTTAAGGCTGAGTCGAACTAAATAAGATGGAGCAGGCGGCCGAGCCGGTCAACATCGAGAGAGGGGAAGCGATCGATAGATAGCGAGGCAATACAGACAGATAGTGATAGATGGATAAAGAATGTATCTATCGTACAGATGAGGCCTATATAGCCAGGCCTTATCTGTTCAGCTAGTTTGCTTTCCACACCGATATATTGTTGTTTAGCATTGCTAACCGACGTATAGGCACTACGAATAATCGTCTGCCTACTATACAACTGCCCCCCACCTACCATCCAGGCCAAGGTAAGAAATCCCACCTCTTTCCTTTGCCCTTCATGTATTAAACTATACAGATGTCGCTTCCAAGGTGGTCCCGGGAGCTTGGCCCTACCTCCTGGGGTCGAGATTGCTCTTGGGACTCTGACACTCACTGTCTTGTCAGCCCATGGTTGCAATCCACATTCGCCGTTCTCGACCCCTACTATAAGAGATGTCCTGAATTATTGACAGGATCGAAGGGCAAAACTCAACTAGCGTAATAACTATTCTACTCTTCATGCTATATTCCCACACATCATGATCCCAGTCCTGTACATTCCTGACCTTCTCCCAGAGCTCCTCGTGGTTGGCATCTGGAATACAACACGCAAAAAAGATATCATATGTCTGAGCTTGCCAGATCCTTCTTTGCGCTCGCGTTACGGGAAGGTCATAAGCACGAGGCTGAGAAATCCAGGCGGCTACGCGGAATATGCTGCTGAGATATACGCAAACGATACCAAAGATTATGGTGCGACGAGACAAAATGGGCGGCCCAAACAATCAGAGGTATAATAGCAACAAGCTCTAAGGACAGCTATCAATTGTAGGGACTAACAGACCAGAAGCAGAATTATAAAGACAAAGAATGAGATTTCAACAGCCATATCTGTCCATCAGCGCTCTGAACGAAGGGTCTCGCAGAAGCTGCGTGGCAGTTGGACGTCTCTCAGGGTGGTAGGTAAATACCTTGGACATGATAGAATGTACATGTTGCTGTTCAATTAGATCACTACCAACGCTGAAGTATGCAATCCTTGATGCAAGGTCATAACCAGGCTCAAAAGTTTTGCTTTGATCGTACCAGGAATCCTGGCCTTCAGCATGTGTGTACAAGCCCCTTAGTTCCTTAGGGAGCGGGCCTAGGCATCGAACCATGCCACCTACTACCCCTCCCTTCTCATACTTAGGAAACGGCGTAAACCCCATGTAAAGTATGGAAAAGACAATCATATAACTCCATATGTCGCAGGCAGGACTTGGGTCCATCTGGTGAAGGCGGTACGACGAGCAAAATTGCATGGGCGGATAGCCATGTGGTGTCTCGGGGTTGCTGAGTTTTTTTGCTAGGCCAAAATCACCAAGATAGAATTCCTCAGTGCGTAAGTTATCAGGGACCTTAACAGGGGTGACGAGCTCTCCTTTCTTCCACAGGTCAACAAATGGAATTGCTCGTTTCAGTGGCCGACCAAGTTCCTTATATCTCACGCTCCTATCAAGATTGCAAAGGGGAGACATTCCCCACATACAATTCGCCTCGTTTATATCTATGCAATATGGATTTAGAGCCAGATCAACCAAATATCAAAAGGTGCCGGCGTGTAGGTAATGCTCACCACGGTGTACAATTCCAGTATTGTGTAAGTTCTCCAGGGCTTCTAGCAGCTGCCTAGCAGCGGACATGCGCGTCGCCATGGGAATCTTTTTCAGAATAGGAGGGCGAACGCATGGGCCTATCAAGGGGAAGACAAGGACACGGTGGCTATTGCCGTTATCGTCTCTAGGCAGCATGAAGCTCGCCAGTGATATCACTAGGTGAGACATGTCCTGCAAGTTCTGGACAAGCTCGTGTTGCATGTGGGTTTCATTCTCTCCCCACTCTCCAGATGACATGATTTTGACAGCAACACCTCTTCGGTCTTGGAGGTCATGGGCCATCCAGACGGTAGAGCCGCCGCCAAAGCCAAGTTTGTGCTCAACCAAATATCTGCCATTCAACACTTCTCCCAGACAAACAGGGTAGAAGACATGCGAGTTATCCTCTTCGTCGTAGCAGTGCCAGGGTTCGGCAACCTCTTCAATGTCAAGCTCCTCATCTTCATTGTGCGCAAAGTCGCCAAAGTCTCCGGTGTCAGCGGCAGTCATGTCCGGCGCGTTGGGGTTTATTCAGCCAAGGGAGCGTGGGAGGAAGAAAGGAAGAGCGAGAAGGGACTGCCTCTGGCCATCCACACCGCCCTGGGCGAAATTGCTACCTTGGCCCTGTTGGATGTCCAAGGCATATAGTGTCATTGCTATAGGTGCGCGGTGGTGCGTGGAGAAATGCCTTCAATGTGTGTGGCAGAAGAACTAGCAAATTGATAGCCGAAAATAGCGTCGACTGCGGCCGTTTTGGGCAGTCCGCTTGCCGTCAGCTAGTTTATATTAGTATCCGAAAGTCTGCCATGAATTAACGTGTTTAACTGCCGAGCCGCTATCGCCTGTATTCTATACAAGCCTTCAGCCCTCGCGCCGCTCGGGGGGCTTGTGCCTGTTAGGCTAACATAATATATTGTTCTATCTTTTATGTTTGACGATTCTGTACATAGATGGAGACCATATTTAGGGGAATCTAGTACCACTTCCTTAGTACGTACGTATATGGAATATGGCTATGTCAGAGAACCCATCCGTCCGTGAATATACATGTCATATAATCAAATTCTCATCATTATAATCATCACGGTCATCATCGTATCTCATACTAAGTATTTAATAAATCAACCAACTTCCCCCACAACAGCAACATGCGCCCCCGGAAGAAGCCCCGTCCGGCCAGCATAGCACCCCCAGAACCAGTCATCATTGATATTCTCGGCCTCCGTGATGTCTGCGCCGCGCGGAAACGCCAACTCATCTTGAACGTCGTCATCCGGATACCACGACCAGAGCGCGCGGACGACCAAGCCGACGCCGCCGTCGGGCGGGAAGCGCGGGAAGAGGGAGGATCCGCCGCTGGGATTGTTGAGCGGCGACGTCGGCGACGACTCAGGGCTGTTATTTGCAGGTGAGGAGGCGGCGCCGGCACCGTGCGATGAAGCGACTCGGACGCGCGACGCCTTTTTCCTCCTTTCCGACCCTTCCTTCCAACTCCAGTCTCCCGAGCCGACTTCCGGAGATGGGGTGGTTGATGTGCCGCGCTGCTGCTGCTGTTGTTGGAGATGCTCGTCCTTGACGGCGCGGCCGCCAACCAAGTCACGGACGATAACGCGTCTCTGGCCCTCGTTGTGATCTTCGAATCCGACGACGACCATCCGGTGGCCTCTTGGGCAGCGGCGCCAGCCGTTGTTGCCGTTTTCCTTGCTGATCTTTCCCGTAGCCACGAGCTTTAGGTAGCAGTTTGTGCACATGTCGTAGTCGCCGTGGTTACATTCGAGGCAGTGGAATCTGGTGGTCGATGCGGGTATTGGGTAGGTGCAGATATCGCAGTTCGTAGAAATGGAAAGGATTTTGAACGACTCGTCCTCGGGTGAGGGAATAGACGTCGTTCGAGGAGTGGGTTCATCGCTACCTTCTGTACGGGAGATGCGGCAGATTGGAAGAAGTGTGTGGCTGCAGCAGCGTCCCTGATTCACGCAACGGTTGCAGAATCCCCAGTCTCCTTCATTGCACTGGTCGCATTTCCAGAAACAGTCGTTCGCTGGAGACTGGCAAATATCGCAGAAGAACCCAGTTTGCCGCCTGAGGACTGGGTCGTCGTTGGTCATCAACTTGTCATCGTTCATAGTACGGTGGGCGGATTCCGGGAGCCGTCTGTATTTCACCGAGAGCAAAATATGCGTATCCTCGCTTGCCGACACCGGGCGGCTGTTGGAAGTGTCCAGCACCTTTTCAAAGTACGCCTGCGCAGAAGGCCCAAAACCTGGCCAGCGCAAGCAACCTCGGCCCAAGCGGTAACAGCGCATACATAGATTGTACTCCCCGCTGTTGCAATTTGAACAATTTTTATGGAGGTCGTACTGAATACCCGGTCTTCCACAGCGATCGCATGTTACCGACGGCTCAACATAGAAAGCTGAAGAGGGTTGCGCGACGTTCGATCGTGATGACGACGGCCTAGAGCGACTGCCCGGATTGAGAGGGGCAGGCACTAAAGTAGAGTCACTCGGACTCCCTAAGCCCTGGGGATTTTGCTCTGAACGAGGAAGAGATGGGTGATGGGCGGTGATATGAGGCGAGGTAGCCGACGTGGGAGAGTCCGTAGACGGCATGCCATTGTTCTGGGCAGAGCCTTGTTCTCCGGATGTTCTTGTTATCTCCCGCCAAGATTCCGTTGCCCGTCTTGCCATTGATGCATTCAGCTCATCCGGTCTTCGCCTTCCTGTCGCGGACGTGCGGGAACGCTGAGAAGGCATGTCGCTAGAAAGCCTGGCAGCGGGCCGTAACATATCATCTGACGAGGACGCCTGGTTGGTACGAACTGGCGATGGCCGGCGACGTCTGCCGCCCTGGTCCGATGAACGTCTTTGATGGTTGGAGCGCTCCGAACTTGAGACAAAGGAATCGAGAAATTGGGGTCTTGATGATGGTTGGTTTTCTGATGACTCGCGGGGCGAAGATGCAGTCGGTCTTTGCGCAGATTGGGCTCTTGGGCGAGATCGTGGCTCCTGCTGTCCTCTTTCGCGCATCTCTCGCCTCTGCTGAGACCGCGAGCGCAGTCGATGCCTTCTCCGATAGGCGTCGGCAATCCGTTCACTCAGTTCCTCCTCTTGCGTGGGCCCGAGGTTGTTTAAATCGATTCCATCCAGCAATCCTTCTTCCATAATTTGCCGTATAATCTCCTCTTCCAAAACTTCCGCATCTGACAAGCTCAGCAGCGACCGGAGACTGGACTGGTGTTCGACGCGTCTCGTACGTCCCGCGGCATCCTGGGGATCCCCTGCACTCTGCGCTGCGCCCTGTAAAGCTTGCCGTCGTGTCACCCGATCCTCCTCACGCCGCCTAGACCGACCATCCTCCCGGCGCCCACCAGAACTAACTCTGTCCGTATGACGTGACCTCGACGGGCTTTCTGACCTGCGAGGCTGGTCCCGGACACTCAATCCACGAACCTCCTCCAGCAGCCGACCACCATTTTCATCCGACTCGCGCCGCTCAGAAACAATCTTGGGGAAAACAGAGTCACCGGGCTTGTACTTCCTCGCAATCTCCTCCCTCTCAGCGGCCGCCTTCCCGCGGTCCGGATTAGCCGCCAAGAACATATCCAGCAGGGTAGTAACCGTGGCATTTGGTCTGGTCTCGCGCACCGCGGCACGACATGACGGGCAGGTAAACCGCGGCAATGAGTTGGAGGAAGGCCGATGGGAGCCCTGGGCCGAGAACCATTCTTTCAGACAGGAGCCGCAGAAGGTGTGGAGGCAGTCGAGGACGGTGAGGGGTTGGTAGAGGAGTTCTGTGCAGATCTGGGCGACAGGTTAGCGGAGTAGAAGCGCTTGTCAACGCTATTTTGCATTCTGCAGATGGGTGATATCGCTCATGTCGACGACGAACGAGATGCAAGCAAGGTTTCGGCAGAGGGCAGGGAACGGGCGGCTTACCGAACAGAGAAGCTCCTTTTCGAGGTCGACGAGCCCGGCCGGCGGTTCTGCAGACATGGTCCGATCGATCAGGGAGGGATCTTGGGAGAGCAGAGCCGGGGACGAGCAGGAGGGCAACCGTGGTGCGATGGAGCAGAATCCCGCCGAGGAGGGCCCGCGGTCGATCGCTGAGTCAGTTGCATAAATGTGTTGCACAACTCTATGCAACAGTGCATTACTCTAGAGGTTGCCCGCAAGTTCTAACCGCCCTTTCTATAAAGCTGTTCCTCTTATAAACAAGCGCGGTCGCCTCGTTATATTCCCTCGTTTGTATGGCCCAATATTTTCCTCGGCAATTCGCCCGGTATTCACGTCGGCGCAAAAGTACATGATTGGCAAGGATATTTTTCCAGCGTCAAGAGCAATGCTCCATGTAGTCGGTGGATCTACCGGCCATCTACCGGGAACCCCGCGGGGTAGTAGCAGTATAAAGAGGACCGAACAATGGCCTCAGTTTACACCACCTCCTGCTCGTACCGCTGCCCTGTTCGCTTCGCGATGACCGTTTCCCACTGGCAACAAAAAGCCGCTGCTAAGCAGGCCGATGCAGCTGCTAAGATACCAGCGGAATGGCGATTGCCAGCTGATAGTATCCTGCAGCAGACGGTCCTCGACATTCCCAGGACATGTGGTCTCCTCACGCCGCAAGAGCTCAGTATTACCGAGAACTACGATGCCACGGCGCTGCGCGACAAGCTCGCCGCCGGCGAATTCAGCTCGTTCGAGGTTACCGTGGCGTTCTGCAAACGCGCTGCCATTGCGCAGCAGCTCACTTCGTGCTTGACCGAGACCATGTTTCCCTTGGCGCTGACCCGGGCCAAGCAGCTGGATGATCATCTGGCAAAGACCGGGAAGCCGATCGGGCCCCTGCACGGTCTCCCGATTAGTCTCAAGGAGACGTTTAATGTTAGCGGCGTACCATCGTCACTGGGTTTCGTTTCCTTTCTGGACCGTCCGCCTGTCCGGGACAACTCGGCTCTTGTGGACATTCTTCTATCCGCCGGCGCCGTTTTGTACGTCAAGACCAATGTTCCCCAGACCATGATGACGGCCGACTCCGAGAACAATGTATTTGGCCGTGTCCTGAATCCTCACCGGAGGAACCTCACGGCAGGCGGCAGTAGTGGAGGCGAGGGGGCATTGGTAGCCCTGCGGGGCTCCATTCTGGGCATTGGAACTGACATCGCCGGGTCTATCCGTATTCCCGCGCTATGCTGCGGCACCTTTGGATTCAAACCGAGCGTCGGCCGCGTGCCCTACGGCGGCCAGACCAGTGCGGGGCGCGCTGGCATGACGGGAATAGCCCCAGCGGCAGGGCCGCTGTGCCACTCGGCTCGGGATGCTGAGTTGCTGCTTCAGGTGGCTTTCAATGCGCACGCAGACGATCTCGATGACATGGCAATTGGTATCCCCTGGAATGAGCCGACACCCAAGCCGTCCCTCACTATCGGCGTTCTTCCCGAGGATCCCCGGGCGCCCTTACATCCGAGTATGAGGCGTACACTGGCCACAGCAGTGCAGAAGCTAGCAGCAGCAGGTCATCACATCTTTGATCTCTCCGGCAAAACGCCCTCCCTTGCAGATGCCAGCGATTTATCATTCAGGTTTTTCCAGATCGACCCTGATCAGACACAGCTGAAGCACATTGCCAACGGTGGCGAGCCTCATATCAAGTCGCTCCAGTTCACCTATGACCTTGAGGGCAAGGGCCCCGAACCAACTCTGCGCGACCTGTTCGACCTCAACGCAGCACGGGCTGCGACGACGGCTGCAACGCGCCGGGTATATTTGGATAACCAGTTGGATGTGATTATCGGGCCGGGATACCAGAGCTGTGCAGTGCCGCACGACAGTTATGGCATACCGGTGTACACGGTGCTCGCAAACCTTGTCGATGTAGGTTTCCTTGTTTTCCGTTGGCCAAATTCATACTGACAGGTTCAGTATCCCGCTTGCACCATACCATTTGGCCGGGCGAACAAAGAAGCAGATGCCGAGTTCTCCAGAGACGTTTCCTATAACCCTCCCTGTAACGCACCATCTCCTGAAATCTATAGATACCTGCTGACCAATGTAGATGTGCCGGAAGAAGTCGAGAATGCCCCCTGCCATGTGCAGCTCATCGGCCGTCGAATGAAGGATGAAATGCTGATGCAACATGCGAAGGTGGTGGAAAGCGTATTGGCAAAGTAGTCTCCACAAGAAACAGTATTATAAGAAATAATGGTCCATCAACATCACTCACTTTCTGTGCTCATCAGTTCATCGCGTCCAATAGATAGCGTATATTGGGTCCCCTCCAACAACATCCGGAGTTGTCGTAATATCACAGTCGACCCGTCTTCCTGGCCTCCGTCGTTTGCGCTCCAAATCACCTCCATCAGTTTCTTGACTCGCAAAGGCTGCCCATGACGCGTCTGAGTCAAAACGGACACCTGTTCCCCAACGACACGCCGGTCTGAATGTTCCACCGCGACAGACCCGAACACAGCCAGAGGCCAGAGCAGGTATACAAGGAAATAGCTTCGTAAATCCAGAACACTCATGATACGCAGGCCGTGCTGCAGAAGACAATGCATCTGCTCCGTGCTTTCTAGAATCGACGCTGTTGGGTCTACTTTCAGCAGTAGGATTCGCATGGCCAGGATGTACAACATTGCGCTGGGATCGTCGTGTAAAGCACCCTCCCAGCGCAGCAAATCAGCGTGGATGTGCTCCCACTTCCCAACTTCGACCTCATTGAATGGGTGTGGGATGCGGGCCAGTCTGGTCACGTCGGCGACTAGAAGGAAGAATTTGTACGATGCATGTAGGACCGGCTGCGCTGCGGTAAGCATTCCGGGCATCACGGTGCCGCCATCAGCAAAGTCAGAGAAGTACCGGTCCAGATCGATAGTGGGATTGGTGCGGTATAATACATCCAGCGACGGATCGAATAGCATCATAAGCGTGCTGTAATATACAAAGGACTCGGCGCAGAGTCGTTCAAAGACGACTGCCGACTGGGAAGCGTTCTGTGCGTTGTTTGGGGGCCGAAGCGCGAGAAGCACACCGGCCATTGTTATATGCACGCCAATATTGGGTGTGGCATCCGATCGTACATTCTAGACGATGACGATGATGAGTGCTTGGTCGGTATGGAAGTAGAGGATGTGGACGCGTACCTCAAATACACACAAACAGATTGTGGTCGCCAGCAGTCCATCCTCACTGCCCGCATTCGAATCATGGTTCATGCGGTCCTGGAGACTCCGTAGCGAGTAGAGATAGCCTTCCATGGCTACCTGGTTATGAGCCGGCGTACCTAGATCCAAGGCGGCAATGGCAATCATGATGGCCATCAATGGAGGAAATCCCAGTGCCAGTCGGAGCATATGCGTCTGTTCGACATATTCGGAGAGGCAGTTCTGTCTGACCAAGCGCGGTATGATGCATGCTGCAAAGTGCTGGTAGAGGTCGACGTGGTCGTCAAGGCGGAAGGATGGGAGATTCAAGGCGCTAATAGCCTTCTGAGAATCCCGGCGAAGAGCTCTATGAGGGCGCCGACGACCATCGGCGGGCTGGCTGTCCGCGGTTGGCCAGGTGCACGAGAGGCCGTTGCGATAGCATCCTCCGCACTGTGGTGGTTTTTCGTCACACTTCTTGCGGCGTTTACGGCCTTGCGCGTGTTAGCGCTGGTAAGAAGCTGGTTTCCTTCTACTTACACTCCAGACAGCCCGCTCGAGTGCGCAACCTGGCGTTGGAGCGGTAGATGGATGACATGGCTTCGGAAACTGCAGCAGGGGTTCCTGGTGGTCGTCAATACCGGATAGGAGTTGAAAGATCGCTTGAGGACAATTACCTATTCATCACGGCGTCTTCAGAGGACATCTCGGCGAATTAAATACGACAGGAATGATCCTCAAGACATGGCAGCCACCAGGCACAAGAGGTCTCTGGAAAAGCGGAATACGGAGGAAGCCGAAGGACATTGAAGGAGAGATGGAGAGATGGAGAGATGGTGGGTCTGCGGATGCCAGCAGGGATCACATGAGCGGTTTAGCGGCAGGCTTATCCTCAAGCCAATTCAGTTTCAACCCACCAGACCGTCACGATGGTCTCGCTGAAATGGCAGGATGGAGGCATCAGCGGGTAGGGTGAATCAGTTTCAGGATCCTCATCTTAGCGCAACCATGATCCACTGCGCAAATGCACCAGATTGGCCATCAAGGAACCTTAATCTCAACGCTGACTTTGCGCTGGCCTTATTTATAACTCTACCTCCCGGACAGTCTGCAAACTTCGAAGGAGAATAGTTTGAACCACGGCCGATCGCCTTGGGCCCAAGGCAATCGGACTATAAAAAGTACTCGACGGCCCATCCAACCAACCCACTGGCACATTCTCCCATTCCCGTCTGATATTGATATACCCCCACAAAACCAGAGCCACGACAACGTCCGAACTTACTCTAGGGGTTAAAGCCACATGGAGATCCAGAACACTTCCTACTTGCATGGCAACAATCAGCCATCGAGAATGATCATGCCAATTCCATTTCCCTCGGAAAGAGCCCGACGGCAGCCGGAGACCAAGTATCGGCGGATTGCGAACCAGCGACTAAGACACCGGAAACTCTAAATCAGGGCAAATCGTACCGGACAGGGACTTTGCCGCCGTTGCAGTCGAGCGGATCGCAGGTTTCTCAGGTGTTGGGATTGTACCTGTGGACGATATTGTCGGCGCAGATGGTGAAGCTGCGCGTTATACACGCGGCGAAGGCGGCGGTCCGCAGGATGATTCAAGAACATCCTGTCGTCATCTTGATACCTTGTTTCTGCAGCATTGGGTGACAAAGCGGGGATAATCCTGAGATTTGTAGATGGATGATGCTAAAACTATCTGTGGGATGATCATAGAACCAACGATCCTTCAAAAGAGCCTGTGCAGTTGGCCTATCTCTCGGATCGAGTTGCATTATCTTGAGTACGAACTCCTTGTCATCTTGAGGAATTTCCCTCGAAGAGGTCAGACGGAGGGGCCTGAGTGTCTCTGGTGGACAGTTTTCCATTATCGACACCAGAACTGCGAGTCTTTCCTTATCGGCAATCCCGTTATACGATGTGGGAAAAGGCCCAAAGCACTAGTGATGTTTCATAAGGATTCTGACATCATATTCCTCGTCGTCAACTGGACATCGGGGTTGAAGATGCCTTTCTCGTACATGAGGCAGATAAGCTACAAATTAGGTGGGCGTTAGCATTCAAACAACAACAGCATAAGCTTGGGGATAGGAGCTTGCCATTATGCCAAAAGACCAGATATCCGCTGCAGTACCCCATCTCATTTGTAGCTGCGCTTCGGGGCTCTTGAAAATGGGCGTTCCCGATAAAATCGCCATTTCGGGCGTAGGGGGAGTTCATATGGACAGTGCTCCCAAAATCCGCTAGCTGGACATCACTAAACCGATTTTCGCCCTGTCGGTAATTCACCAGCACATTTCTGGGTTTGATGTCTATAATACATGCAGTCAGTGCCCCAAAAGCCAAATCTGCCCGTCGAGAAACGCACCAGTATGAACATAACCCTTTCCGTGTAAAATGGCCAATGCGCCCAGCACTCTTCTCGCGATATGTTTCACCTCGGGCGGAGTGAGCCCCCGGCTGTTGGACGCGTGTAGTAGATCGTCATCCAGGTGTTTTTAGGATGAGAGAAGGCGGCTTCGGGGGGTCCTCGATCTCATCGAGAAGCGTGCGGAAGGGGTTTGGTTTTGGAAACGAAGGACAATGTCCTTTTCATTTTGCAGTCGAAAATGCCGAACGCTCTTGACCACAACAGTTTCCTTGTTCTGGGCCCTGCAGAGTCACTGTCAGATATTGATGGAACGTGAAGGAAAAAGGGAGGAATACTTTGCCAGCCAAACGCAATCATGCAACTGCTTCGAGACTGTATAAAGCCCTGCTTTACCCCTCAAACTCAATCCCACTGCGCAGGCCATCTGCAATAATGCATAGACAAGATGGCGAACGAAACCTCTTGTTGGCTTTCTAAAAGATTGGGGCGGTCCGAGGTGACCTGCCGTCGAATATAAACATGCCAGCCTCCCTGTGTCACTCAGCCAGCATGGTGCCAAAATAGCTGTGTGGGACTGGTCCTCCTTTGGAGTTTCGTTAAGGTCACAATTTCCCGATTAGTTCGAAGTCTGTAGTACTCATATAGTCCAACTCGAGTAGAAGAGCAGGAATATTATATCCGTATTATCATTGCTGTACAGCTTGTCGGTGAGCTCAAGGAAGGATGGTGAGGATGATTTGGCCAATGAAATAGTATGCACATGCAATCTCCAGTTAGACTGTAAATACGATCGATTTCAGCTAACATTAAAACTGCAAGTCTAGGATGTGACATTGTTGAAGGGAGGCGGGTTGTAGATGGATGTAGGTAGTTAGGGCTTTCCCTCCGCAAAAATATTCCATATACTTTATTTCACGTATGCTCGAGTGTACAGCCTGCTAATCCCTTTACAGGCTCAGCTCAGTCAAAAGCCGAAGACACAAATGGCAATGGCCAACAAATTCAGAACGACTGTTTACTGGGTGGATTCTACCATCTGCGACCTGCTTCTCACAGATGCGGTTGATGGGAGAAGGCATGGTGTGGGAAGGACGTCTGTTCCTTCTCTCCAGAATCCATTCGATCCTACGGCCTGTTCGATCCCAC
Organism: Aspergillus sp. HF37; assembly: GCA_003698115.1. NCBI lineage: Eukaryota > Fungi > Ascomycota > Eurotiomycetes > Eurotiales > Aspergillaceae > Aspergillus > Aspergillus sp. HF37. The sequence continues at coordinate 99,983 of RAQS01000001.1, forward strand.
ACCCTTCAGTATACCATACCCAATGGCCGTGTAATGCGTTGGCTATGGGACAACAATGTCGTCCATCTTCCAGAGGGGCTGGAAATACGCAAGCGAACCGGAAATGGCGGTTTTGTCCAGAAGGCTGCTGAGATGAATCTGCCCATGACATAATGGCTAGTTTCCGGCGCCTTGCTGTCCGAATCCAAAACTCATCTGATACATCCGTTTCCTAAAAAGGTCCAGTGCGGAGATGATATACGGGACCTAAATCATGACCAGTAAGGGTCCGTGATGCGATGTTTTTGCGACTGCGTTGGACAAGATCTACATCCAGGCAAATGCAGGCTAGCGGGATGGGGATACTTTGTATCGAGGGGAGGAGGCTCGCGGCAACATACTTACTCGACCGGCTGGTAGAACAAGGGTAGGGTCGAGTAGGTAACGACAAACCAAGATAAATGTACCCAGGTATGAATAAAATCCCTCCGGATCCATCAGTCAACCAAAAGGCCCTGTGCAGAAAGCCAATCAGGACGACATCGTAGACGGTCAACCAATCAAGAAATAAACTCCAACCCAGAGCCCGGACTCGAACCGAGCCAGGATCAAGGACATCCCGGAACTCTAATCGAGTCGAAGCCACGGAAGTCTCGCCAGCGTCGCACATGTGCACTGTCCCTTTGGAGTGGTGGTGGCGGCAATGCTGGGTTGGTTCTCCAGCGGCTGGATTTTACTCTTTGATGCGGTGGCATTTACACTTAGAGATGTTTGTGTGCTAGTTGGATTCAGGATTGATGTTTGAAAGGAGAATATATTTAAAGGTGTATCATATAGCAAGACCCATATTCCAAACGAACACCGACAGAGAACGAGCAATGTACCACAAGTACTTCCCCTCGCTTGGCACTACGTAACACATGCCTGCACTGCAGCAGACAAGTCGATATGGCAATCTTCAGGATTGCGCCATCTCCACGGTTGTGCTATCTCGTCTCCGCCCGTCCATGTTGCAAGCGGAGAGGTAAAGCGAGATACATGCAACATGTACATCAAGGAAAGTACAGTACAGGGAGAGTCCTACATACATCCGGGATATTATGCACTGCATACCATTAGCTCTAATTTCTGAACGAAATCGCCAATAAGTTCGTTGGTTTCATTAATATGGCGTATGCAGGAATTCGTATTGCCTGCATCTAGTTGTCGAGGCTATGTATGGATAGACCCGTACGCCGGGGTGTCAGCATGAGTTGGCATTGGCGACGGCCAGTTAATTAATTGGCCGGGATCCGGGGGAGGTGGATGCACCCCGCAATACTGATGCATGGTTTTTGGCAGATGATTAAAGCTTCGGACAGTCGTTGTTGGGTGCCTAGTAAATATAGTAGTCGGGAGTTAGGGCTAGATCATCACGTGAGAGTTTTGCCTTTGGTTTCTCGTTGCTGATTGCTATTGAAATATTAATATATCGTCGCGAGATTGAAAGGACAGTAAACGCAGGGTATATATACATAGTTAGATCTGAAGTATGGAGTAATGCATGTCTTACTTGCGCTATGCCCTAACGGCGGGATAACCAATCACCGAAGAACCCTGCGCTCGATCCAGACCGGTCGACTCGTTGCACAGTGCGCACTAAAGTCAATGGCTCCGCTGATCCCGCAATAATCTCCGAGACGTTATCAACCATGAGTCCTAGACACAGTTCGATGTTGCCATAATTGATATAGTACAACGGAAACCGAGTTGTTTCCAAGTATATCAGCAGTGGTGTATATCGAGTACACCGAGTACGCAGGCGTTGCTTTGGCCCTTGAACGCTGGCCGCAAGACAGGTCAGCTCGCAGACTGGATCTGCAGCAGGTAAACAGCGCCCAATGACAAGGCCGCAGCATCTGCACGAACTACTGCACCGCCGGTTCTAGGCTGCAGGAGACCCTCGAAGCGGTGTCGATCATTGCCTGCACGGGGATCCGGCTAACGGTCGAGAGGGTATCTGCGCGGGCTAAGCAGATGGTAGCCGCTATCGCTGCAATGCAGGCGCTGGGCTAGAGTCAGGTGGTCTATATACAGGCTGTGTTATTGATCGACCCGGCCGGAGGAGCTACTAACGGAGTTCCCGTCGTTCGCGCCGTTTCAAGGCACCAAGAAATAAGATGAGGGCTTGGGTAGATCCGACCGGTCGATGTAATGGTTCCCTGTTTCAAGTTTGGATCCTTGTGTATAATCCATGGATGATCTCACGTGGTGCGAACTCAGCAGGATATCTTCTATTGCATGTCCAGTTGGATACTTCAGAGTCCCATCATCCCATCAGCCGGACGGGGGATCGGCACCGCCGGGAAATATCCATCGGGACAATCTCGCCAAGTGACAAGCCGATGATATAAGAATTGAGGATATTGATAACCAGAACAGAGACATAGAGGATTGGCACTGCAGGCGAGTGGATTCGACGACTCAGCGCTTGCACCGTGCACCAAACTCTTGCACAGACAGGGATGCTGAGTATGTGAAGCCAAAGCTCACGGTCGGCGAATTCGGCAGGGGAGGTCGCAGGCAGGAGAGGTTAGCGTCTAGACCAGAGATGCAGGTAGATCCTGGAACGAGGGAGTTGGCTGTGGAGATAGTGATGGAGAGAGAGAGGAGGAGGAGGAGGAGGAGGAGGAGGAGGAGAGAGGCCATGGCGGGCCGATATCGATGCCCCACTTGGCGAGTCCAGACTGAGTGGCAACTGGAACTAGACAGCGTACTACTACATATGCATGTCGGGTCGACCGTGAAACGCCTTGTTGTTTGTCATTGGCACGCCGTATCGTCCAACAGTCTACTCTCTTCTCTCGACCTGGAGACATCTTCGTACCGACCGGCAGTTCACTTTGACCCACCAATAGCCAGGGTACCAGCCAACGTCCTGATGTCATCTTGACCTGTGCGAGTGCACGGTTTACGAGCTGCTCGCATTTTGGCGACAGAAGGCGTTGCAGTATTCCTGGGTGACTTTGCTCTGCTAGAGTTTTCAGTCTGCATCGGCGCAGACCGGTTTCGGCGCAGGCGGATATGCAGCGGAGTTAGATTGACTGAGGGCTGTCTTGTCCATTATTCTAGACTCCGACCAAGGTTTTTTTGGCTGAGGAGTAGCAGGAGGGGTGGCAAGAGGACGCTCTAACCATGGTCGACGGGGGCCCCAACCGGTCTGATATAAGTGGGGAGCTGTATACTACTGCATATAATTTGAATGTAATAAAATAAAATAAAATCAAATAAAAATAATAACCCCAAGAATATACAACACGAATCCGGGAACGCACTGATAAGCCCATCCTGGCCGGCAGAGCGGCAATCCTCTTGTCTTTCTCCTCCATCTCCATCTCTTAACGTTGCCTCCTCTTCCTCTCTCTCTCTCTCTCTCTCTTATTTACTCCTTCCACTGCCTCTACCTTCCTCCTCCTCTTCCTCCTTTCCTCCATCTCTCTTCTACAATGCTGCTCTAATCCTGCATCAAGGTACGTATCTAATCCTCGTCTGTCCCGCTGCTCTGGTGTCACGGCTCTGTCGTCGTGCCGTCACACCTCTACCTGTCTTGTCCTTCCCGACCTTCGGGATGCTCCTTCTGCCGCTGTTATCTCTGCCACTGCCTCCCGCTTTTCTATTTCCTTCTGCTTCCTAAATTGTACCCCCGTGTTCTCCTTCTGCTCCTCCTCGTTTCCTCTCCGGTCACGGCCATCGCTAATAACGATACAGGCCTTCTGGACGCCTCCCTTTTCTACTCTCTGGCATCCCACTATATATCTCTCTTCCCATTTCCTGTGATCAATCACAATTCGGCCGGATGCCATACACTGCTCCTTCGAAGCAGTCGCCCTCTGCGCAGCCCATTGACCATCCTCCCACTCATTCCAACCCCGTCAAAGCACTTCAAGATCCTTCTGGACGACCTTATCTGCCTCGCTCTTACTGCTCCACCGCTTATGTCCGCAAGCACCGTAGGGGCCCTTCAGCCAACAAGCCTCTCCTGCTCCCCGCCGTTGACTGTTCCAAGGAAAACAGTCCGACTGCCCCTCATGTCAATCTTCGCCAGTCTCCTTCTCCCCTAACCGATGCCACCATTCCTCCTGGCGCCGTGATCTCTCCTCCTGAATCTGCTCCAAATTCAAGCGATGAGGACTCGGCACCCCAAGACCAGGACGACGTTCGTCTGGATGATCTGGAGGCTAGAGTGAGGTCGATTGATCCAAGGCAGGATTCGCCGCGAGAGAGTCCACCCTCTGCGGACCGTGCTGTCGCATCCCGCTTCCCTTCAGCCATGTCTCGAATAGATCGCCCTGGAAAGCCCGCGAGTCTGCCGCCGCCGAAGAAATTCTCGGTTGACGATAGCCAGGAAGATCCTTTTATCAGCTCCCCCGAAGACAGTGACCGCGATGATCTTGAGATGAGGCCTCCAATGGTCCGCAAGAAGTCGGGTGAACTCGTGAGACCAGCCCTACGTCCCGCCTCTGCCGGGCGCCGGCCGTCCAGCATGCCAGGAACCCCGACTTTTTCCAAGGCCGTTCATTTTGATTCGCAGCTAGAGCATATCCGTCACTTCTTGCAGCTAGACAAGCCCGTGGCGGTAAGCGCGGAGACCTCACCGGCTGACGAGCATGATACAGAAGGCGAGTTCCCCTTCAGCAATGGCGCGTCGCGCGGGTCGCCTCTCAAATGGGAGCTGCGCCTGCCCAACTTCCCCAAGGATCCGTCATCCCGAGTTCACAAACCGGTGCGGCTCGAGAGGCTTTCCCTGTCGTCGGACAGCGCGAACTTGGTTGGCGTGGTGGCCGTGGCCAATATGGCCTTTGACAAGCAAGTTGCAACTCGCTTCACTTTCGACTTCTGGAAGACAGTTTCCGAAGTAACCGCCGAATACACCCACGATGTTCGACGGAAACACGCAAATGATGGCTGCGACCGATTCTCTTTCAGCATCAAGTTGGCCGACCAGGCCAACCTGGAAAGCAATACCATGCTCGCCTGCATTCGCTATACCGTGAATGGCAAGGAATACTGGGACAACAACAGCTCGATGAACTACCAGGTCAACTTTTTGCAGGCCGACAAGTCGGAACCGGAGCAGCGCGCCTCACCAGCGGCATCGCGGCCCCCGCTCCCCAGAAGTCGGAGTTTCGTGGACTCTCATTTGATCCGTCCTCACACAATGCCCGCGTCTTTTGACGACTTCTCCGATATGGATAGCTATCTGACCTTTGGCCGCTCAGGCCACGCCAAGGGTGATTCTCTCCCTCGCAATATGCCCCACGATATCGAGTCGGTAACGCCAGTACGTCGGGAGAAACAATCCCCCCAGGCGTTTGGAAATCGCTACGATTTCGGGGCTTCTCTATCGGCAGCGATGCGTACGAAGCCCACCCTTGACCGAACTACCCTCACTGCTCGGGCAAAGTCTGAGACAGAGAATATGGAGGACCACAACAGCAAGAGGGAGGCCAGGTTGCTGGTCGAAAAGTCGACTCCTGTCAGCGAGATCACCCAGCAAAACGCGCATTCAGAGCCTACCAAGTCGTCGGCGCTTGTGTCTGACAAGCCTCGCCATGAGTCTACTGTGTACAAGGAGCTGGTGGACAAGTACTGTTTTGTGAGTTATCCGTTGGCTTCCTCCAATGACCATCGCTGACATGTCTAGTACGGGTCGCCCAAGGGCTCCCCAAACGGCAAGCGCCACCAAACGCCGAACAGGGTCGAGTCGAATGCTCGGAAGCATAGCCCTAATAATACTTTTACCTCGTCCTCACCATCCGCATCCCCAAGCCTCTCGCCACGCTTGGAGTCGTCTCGTAGCATTGGCAACCACGAGTCTCGCCCCTCGGCGTCCCCTGCCGGCCCAAGTGCCGGCTATCCATACCATCAGTCTATGCAGAGCTTTTTCTTCAAAGAGTCTCAGACACCGGCGGCCATAAGAGGGTGAGTGGAACCTTCTGTGATTATCTCGAGTCTGATTGTCACCATCCTGGACCCCTGAGGATCACGGCATTGACGGCTTCGTTTAAGGGGTCGTGATACTTTCCCCACTCTGTTTGACGACCACATATTCGATTCTATTGCGTTTTCATCCGTCCCAGGATTTGCAAGTCCGCACTATATCGGGGTGCAATAACTTGAGACCTGTGCTTGTGAGACATAGGACTATGACCTTGATTGATCTCGGGTCATATCTGGGAGCATTCTTGCGATGGTAATAAACCGCGAGAGCACCGGGCCTTGTCTGCAATCCTTTATTTCGAGAGAGATGGGAGTCATCTACACTCGGTTGCACCATATTATTTGACTACGCCGCTATGCATCGTTTTCGCCGTATGACGCTACGAACCTTTTGCCTGAGCGATATTTTATTTTCAGTGGTCCATCTGTGGCGGATGAGCCGTTTGAAGGAAAAGTTTCAACTGTATTCTTTTAATCAGTCTGTCGGTTTATGCATGGAGTTCTGGAGCATTCGGTTAGGGTTTGCATCTCGCGTGGATCTGTTGCATCTGACGAGAAATGGAAGGTCCATGGACGTTGAGATTTTTAGCTTAGCCAGTAGCTATCCATTCTATATCTTCATGTTTGAAGTACACTGCCTAGGCCTAGAATGAACCGCAACGTCATGATGACAAACCATCACGACTCCAAAAACCCCCGCGCTTCATCCTGGATCCCGCTTCAAACACCCAAAATGTCAGCCCAGCAAACAATGCGAGCAGTCGGTAAGTCGCTGGCCCAGTTACCAGCAAGACCATCAAGGAAGCCAACAAAAAGCAGCGATAGAAAACGAAAAAGGCCCCGCGGACGCCTCTACATCAACGAGGGAACCCCGCGCCCAGCCCCGCCCCGCAACCATGCCCTGGTAAAGGTGAAGGCGTTCGGACTGAACCGCATGGACCTGCTGCAGCGCGAAGGCAAGTACCCAGTTCCGCCGCAGGCGCCCAAGACCATGGGCGTGGAGTTTTCGGGGAAGATTGTCGAGTTGGGAGAGGGCGTGCCGCAGCCCGGGTTGGGGGTTGGGGATGAGGTTTTTGGGTTGGCGTATGGCGGTGAGTTCTATGATTTTTCAATTTGCTTTTTGAATGTAGGGTTTGCTGATTGACTGGTTCTAGGAGCGTATGCGGAGTACGTTGCGGTGTCGGTTGACATGCTCATTCGGAAACCGGGCGAGATGTCTTGGGAGGAAGCAGCTGGGACTCCGGAGGTGAGAAGCCACCGATCGCTAGCGGATGGGGGTTGAACTAACACCAACAGACCTGGATCACAGCAACCCAAGCCCTCCACCTAATCGGCAACCTGCAGCGCGAGCAGACGGTCCTCTTCCACGCGGGCGCGTCTGGCGTCTCGATCTCAGGCATCCAGCTGGCCAAAGCGCATGGCGCGAAAGCCATCTACGTGACGGCGTCGACGGCGGAGAAGATCGAGTTCTGCGTGCGCGAGCTGGGCGCCACCGCGGGCTTCAACTACCGCACGCAGGACTGGTCTGCGGAGCTGCTGAAGGCGACGGGCGGGAAGGGCGTTGACCTTATTGTCGACTTCATCGGCGCGAGCTATTTCCAGGGGAACCTGAACGCGGCCGCGATGGACGGCCGGGTGGTCTGTCTGGGGCTCATGGGCGGGACGGTTCTCCCCGCGGGGGTGGATATCGCGCCGTTCATTCGGAAGAGGGTCCGCTTTGAGGGGAGTACGCTGAGGAGTCGCGATGAGGGATATCAGAAGCTGCTGCGCGATCAGCTGGTCGAGCATGCTCTCCCGAAGCTACGAGATGGGTCGTTCAAGGTCTTTGTATCCCGGGTGCTGCCGTTTGAGAACATAGTGGAGGCGCACAAGCTGATGGAGAGCAACCAGACCATGGGGAAGATTATCTGTGTTATTTCTTAGATAGAAATACGTACACGAATGCATACGAGTAGAAAGTAGGGCAAGGGGTCACGTGATATGGACCGGCCAGCGCGGGAAGCAACGGCCAGCAAACAGCGGTTGGAAAGCAGCCCCTGATAACGCCCTTTTTGCAGGCTCCCGCCCGCCAATCAGCAGCCGTGATCTTTTCCATTGCTCCTTCCAATCACCGCTGACTCATGGATTCGTTGGATCACACGCTCTGGCTGCCTGAAACTATTTAACCCCGGCTTCCGCCCGCCGTGTTCCTTTTTCTCCTCCAACCCACTCGCATCACGCGTTGCGCATCCCCCCCCTCTATCGACTTTCCATCAACCCCCATCGTTCCTGATCTCAACTAAACACCTGTCAACATGTCTGGACGTGAGTATCCCTTGACAGTCTTTTTTTTTTATCCGAAATTTGTTGGCGAGTCCCTGCAGACACGTGATACGCGACTCGCCACCCATCCCCCCGTGTCAACCATGCTAACATAACATCTCAACAGGCGGAAAAGGAGGCAAGGGACTCGGCAAAGGCGGCGCCAAGCGCCACCGCAAGATCTTGCGCGACAACATCCAGGGTATCACGAAGCCTGCGATCCGCCGACTGGCGCGTCGTGGCGGCGTCAAGCGTATCTCGGCCATGATCTACGAGGAGACGCGCGGCGTGCTCAAGACCTTCCTTGAGTCGGTCATCCGCGACGCCGTCACCTACACCGAACACGCCAAGCGCAAGACCGTCACCTCGCTGGACGTCGTGTATGCGCTCAAGCGCCAGGGCAGGACGCTCTATGGGTTTGGTGGCTAGATGCTGTCGACTGTCTTGATGCAATGCGCTACGGTGTGATGCTTTCTTCTGGTTTTTCGTTTTGGGGACGGGGTTCTTCTGGTTGGGTTTCTGTTTTCCTGTTTTATGGGTCGGATTGGTTACGGAGTGGAATTTCATGGACGTTCTGCTGTTGGAGATTGTCCTGACTGAATCGATCAATAGGACATAAGTGAATATATGGCTTGCAGACAAATATATGACTTGCAGACAAGTAGAGAATTGTAGGGATGAAAGTACATGTTGAGCATTGAACGCGGCCGGAGCACAGACCATCCCGTGATGTCACTGGACCAGCTGCCGGGCTGCACCTCGACTTCTTCCAACCTGCTTTGGTCTTCGCTATGACGACTGCTAGCGATACCCTTTCTTTGCTAAGGATCTCTCGTTGATCTGATGCCTTTCTCTTCTTCCTACTGCCCAGTACTTCCCAGCCAAATCGTCTCGTCCCAGAATGCCCGAGTACAAGCTGGCCTATGAATCGCAGCTGGTGCGTACTAGTCATTGTCCCGGGATTACCTGTCCTCATCTAATTAATTGATCCAGGACACGCTCCAGCTGTATTTCCGATACGGAGATGACCGCCCTGACCACGACTGGAAGACAGCCGCCCTGCGAGGGCCTGCGTTGCCGGCCCTGGGCAATGCTCTGGCCGGTTCGATTGGAGCAGCCATGTCCAACGTCGCTACGTATCCTCTAAGTCTCATTGTGGCACGGCTACAGACCCAGAAGCACGACAGTTCGAAGGACGAAACGGAGAAGGACGATGATACAGACAAGGAGAAGCAGAAACCAGGGGAATGCGCCAACATCCTCGATGCAGCTCGCAAGATTATCGGCGACGAAGGCATCAGAGGTCTCTACGCCGGTGTGTCGCAGGACACAGCCAAGACTGTGGCCGACTCGTTCCTCTTCTTCCTGGCATACACCTTCGTCCGGCAGCAGCGGATCAGGGCTCGGTTCGGGCCTGCGAAGAGGAAGAACGCCGTCTTGCCAGTTCTGGATGAGCTGGTCGTTGGCGTTGTTGCTGGGGCGTTCGCGAAGCTGTTTACTACGCCGTTGGCCAATATCGTGACGAGGAGGCAGATTTCTACGCCGCAGAGAAGCAAAACGGGCTCGTCGACCAGAGACATAGCTACCCAGATTCGCTCGGAGAAGGGCCTCTCCGGCTTCTGGGCTGGATACCCCGCTACGCTCATCCTCACGCTCAACCCGTCCATCACGTTCTTCCTGAATGAGGCGCTTAAGTACGTCGCTCTGTCGCGGGAAAAGAGAAGCAGGCCCTCGCCGTTCGCTACCTTTTTCCTGGCGGCCGTCAGTAAGGCGGCTGCATCGTCAGTGACATATCCGTTTTCACTAGCAAAGACAAGGGCACAAGCCAGTCGCGCCAGCGAAGACTCGGATACCCGTGATAACAACGCCCAGAACACCGACTCTGACGAATCTGCATCCCTTACGCCGGGGATTGTCTCGGCTGTGCTCAGGATCGCCCGGACAGAAGGCATTTCGGCCCTGTATGCCGGGCTACCCGGTGAAGTTCTCAAAGGCTTCTTCTCCCACGGGTTTACCATGCTTGCCAAAGACGCTGTTTATGCGTCTGTGGTCAAGAGCTACTATCTTCTACTCATCGCCCTCCGCAGATACCCAAGCCCGGAAGAGCTGGTTGAGCGAGCCCGCAAACAAGCCGAAGAGTATGCGGAAGCCGCCAGTGAGGGGGTCAAGGATGTCGCTGGAAAGGCGAAAGCGGTCGCAGAAGAAGCGCTCGATAACCACGCGGGGAATGCGGCAGTCGATATGACGTCCAATGCTGAGAACGCTGCCAAACACGGAGTCGACTCGTCCTCTGGTTACAGAGTTCCCTGGGACTCGGTCCTTTCTGATTCAAACGAAACGGCTGAACTTGTAGGTGATTATGTTGAGGATGAAGCCGCCGAGTGGAAGAGCTTGTATCATTGGTTTTGGGAGAAGGAGAAGAAATGAGTGCTCTATGTGCTCTATTTACTCGTTCTTCCTGCAAATCTATTCGTTGACCAAAACACCACGATATCTCATCTTACCCTCATTCAAAGCGTCAAACGCCTGGTTAATGCCATCCACAGTCAAGGGGAAAGTAGTGAGCATCGGCTTGATCCCATGCCTGGCTGCGAACCACAGCATCTCCCGATGCATGGCCCTAGACGCTGGCAGACTGCCCTGGATATGCAGCGCCTTGTCTATAATCGACATATAGGGGAACGTCAGGTCGCCCATGGTAATGGTGATGCAATAGATCGACCCGCCGTTCGCCATTATCTTAGCAACCATCGCCCAATCTGGCTGCTTCGCGGACGTCACCAGGAGATGGTCAATCGGCTCCTTCAGCGTCGGCGGCGGGCCTCCACCCGGCGCAAACACATGGAACTCCGTCGCCCCCATATTCCGCGCCTCCTGCGCCTTCTTCTCCGACGTGGACAACACAACTACCTCGCAGCCCATCTTGGCCGCAAACTGCACCGCCAGATGGCCCAGCCCGCCGGCCCCCATCACCCCGACGCGCTGGGTAGCCTTCGCGTTGAACCGGCGCAGCGGCCCGTACACCGACGCGCCGGCGCACATCATCGGCGCGGCTTCCGCGCTCGTAATGTTGTCCGGGATCTTGAACAGGAAGGCTTCGGGCCAGATAGCGGCCGTCGCGAACGAGCCCTGGTCGAGGCCCTTGTTTCCGTACGTCTGGCGCTCGGGACAGTACTGCTCCTCGCCGGTCAGACAGAACTGGCATCTGAGACAGCTGCCATGCTCGAAGCCCCAGCCTACTCGATCGCCACTTAACACATCAGCATCATCGTCCCAAAACAAAACAAAAACACAAACAGCACAAATGAAGATGGTATGCAGCACATGTTCATCTCCCTAACCCACGGTCCAACCTTCTCGACAACCCCGGCAGCCTCATGCCCGAGCACCATATCCGCATGTCTGAAGTGGATGTCGCTGCCGCAGATGCCCGTGTGCGTGATCCGGAGCAGCACCTGGTCCTCTGTCGGCTCCGGCAGCGGCGCCGTCTCCTGGACGATCTCGCCGCTGGACGAGCCCTTGTACTTGGTGATGCTGGTCATGTCTCTGCCGCGGATCGGGACGGTGGGGTTGGGATTGGGTTCGCTGGTCTTGGAGCTTGGTTGGGGTGAGTCTCTTAGCTTTCACGATTCTGCTACTACGTGTTTTATATGTGGCTTGTAGGTGGATAGCGAGGGGAAAACGAAGGGAACTTACAGCCACTGCATGGTAGGTCGATGCCGGTATGATAGGTATTTCTTGGTGGCCAGCTAGGTCTATATAGTGGACGGGTCATGCTGTATATTCCGGGATTTGGTCATATTGACATTGTCTGCTGTGGCTGCTTGCTTGCCACTGATAAACTACATCATCTTCGCCCGAGTTGCAAAAGTAGTAGAATTAGTAGATAACGTAGGTCGAATTGTATTAGTTTATTCCATTCAACGCTGGAAATACTCCAGCAGCGAGAATTAGCCCTAGAACAAGAGAGAAAACAAACCCAAAGCCCGCTTTAGATGAGAGATAGATGCACGGAATAGCCAGCCGCCAGGACTATGCCAGAAAAAAACAAATGCAAATAAAAAAGATCAATCGCCATGCAGAATCAGCAGGTAGACATGCAGAAAAAAAACATAATGCACAAGCCGCGAGGCTAACAATTCGTCTGTCTGTTTCTCTTCTCGAATCAGAACCGTGGTATAAAACTAATGCATTCATGCAACATAACCGTAGTATCTCATATCATCATCACTTTGGTCGGAGTCGGTATTATCAAAGATTCGTAAATCAGAAACGGTGTGTCTGTCTGCCACTGGCTGAGTGTTCAGACTTGTCCGGGTCAGCTAGACACTAGCGGTCCGGCGCTTCTCGCTGGGTTTCTGCGCATACGCAATCAGCAGCCGGAACCCAGTTCCTGTCTTCTGGCATTCGCGGAGCAGCTTTTTGTCGGTCCAGATACTCGGAGAACCGTCTGGCGATGACGACTGAACAGGGACTTCGTAGCACCGCGAGAACCACCATCTGGCGACCTTGGCGACGATCTTCCTGATGGATTCGTCGTTGGAGGCGGACGGTGCCGGGTCGGAGAGGAGGTCCCCCAGGGAGGTGTTGTCTTGATCTGTCCGGGTGGATGTCGAGGGTTTAGGCCGCGCTGACCAGGTCGACTGGTTCGATGTTGATGTTGACGAGGACGAGCCAGATGATCGCACGATCATCCCTGCCACAGGAATCCGGACCATGCAGCGGCGCAGATTATCAAACCTATGACGGCCGAGCAGGAGTTGGATATTGTCGCTTGCTGGCTTGAGGCTGGTGTTTGGATCTGCGAGATATGTCCGCTCTTTGAGTTTGCGCACGGCTTTCCTCGTCCGGGCGCCCATCTTCTCCATATCTAGGTCCATGATGCCCATTTCCAGGTATCCGCCTGGTCGAAGGACACGCTTGCACTCGGATATGACATTGTCCTGCATCTTCTCCGAGCAGGCCGCCGGGAACCGGAGGACGGTTGCAGAAAAGAAGCCCTTCGGGAATGGGAACGAACGCTCGAGATTCGCTTGGTGAATGGTGTGGTGGTTCGTCGGCGGCTTCCAGGCTGCTGGGTTCGCGGAAGCGGCTGTGGCCGGCGCCATGCTGAGGCTGTAGACTTCGGCGTTGGGATACGTCAGCGAGCAGTAGAATGACCAGTCATCGTTTCCTAGGCCGTCTATCACCAGGATCCGCTGTTGATCTCGGCATTTCATGTGGTTGTGGGCGGGACTGAAAAGCACCCTTCCGAAAGACAACCAGCGGCTGGTCATCAGAGACCCTGAGCGGAGATTGGTTTGCACCGTAGCTTGTTCTCCATCATGATCACCTTCTGCAATATCATACAGTGCGTTATTCCGCTGTCGCGATGGGCCAGGACCTGGAGCCCGCCCTGGCGATTGAGGGAGGAGAACACTCGATTGCCGTCCAACAGCCTTCTTCGGCGTCGTCTTACGGTCGATGTAGCCCATATCCACGTTCTCACCGCCGTCGCCGCTGTAAGCAGCAATGATATCGCTGTAGGAGGGTTGAGACGATGGTGGGTTAGGTGACTGCAACGCCGAAATGATCCTGGAGCGGCGAAGCCGAACAGTGTCCGCTGATTCGGATGATGTTCTATCGTTCGTCCCAGCTGATTCAGCAATACGTGGTGCGATCTCTGCATTGCCGTTCAGCTCGTCTTGAAGCGTTTTGCTGGCCATTGCTGCCATTTCAAACTTCTCGCCTGAGTTGGCACGAGGGCCAGCGGACTTCGAAACCTCTGGCGAAAACTTATCAATAAGATCATCATACTCTTCCCAGACCTCATCGGCCGCGGTCTCTGCGCTGGGTTTTGGCATAGCAGCAGTCATTGCAGATAACCTTCCAGAATCGCTCGACGACGAGTGCTGTGAACCCATTTGCCGGGAGAACCTCAAAAATTCATTGTTGGAATAGGGACCAGAAAGAAATTCGATGGCACTGGCCTGCGCGGGATCCCCGAATGGTTGCGTAAGGCCACGGCCCAACCTGATCGGTTTAGTCGGTGGTGGAATTTTGTGCATACTGAGCTCGGCATTGTTCGAAATGTCCTTGTCCTGTTGATCCGCCACTGGTGCCGGTACAGCTGGACTGTCGGCGGTACTAAATGGCCTTGAAAATGACACTTGGGCTGGCCTGTGCTCCCTATCGCGCCTGGAAACCACTTGGGGGATGCGGCCAATAGCTTCCAGTCGACTTCGGCGCTTATCCTCGGTCCTGTTAACAGGAGCTGGGGTGGCATTCTTGTTCAAGAAAACTTTCGACGACGAGAGTCCGTTCGTAGAAAACTCCCCCTGCATCTGCGGAGGGGTTGGAAGCAGAACAGACTCATGGACCTTCTTTATATTCAGGGCTGCCGGGGCCTCCACCGGCGCACTGGTTCCCTCATCTTCAGTCGGTGGTGACTCCTCGACTCGGTGTATAATATCATCCAAAGGCTCCGAGTCATCACCGACGAAAGCATAGTGCGCAACAGGTCGGCTAATCGGTGCTGGGGATATCGCAACAGGGAGTTGACAGTTGTCAACTTCTGGGTTTGGGTTCCTTTTCTCTTTGCCGCGACTTCTCTGAAAGAAATTCCATCTTGACCCTTTTCTTTTCTGCCCTTTTCCTTTCTGTTCATTTGGTACTACAGCACCCGACGCAGAATTCGCAGGCTGAAAGCTGCCTGTTGTCTGAGGCAATGCAGTGACACTCGAATTGTGGCCATCATTGGAAGGGCTCGAAGCAGCAGATTTGTTTGCGCATCGGGAAGACTTTCCGCGAAGCATACGCGGCCGTCCAAGGGATTTTCCATCGTCAGAGCCCGTTCCTGGTCTGGAATGGCTTTCTTTTTGCAGTCCATTGAGACTGGCACTTGAATATGCCGGCTCCAGCTGGCCCATTGTTCCCGACGTCGAGGTCACTGAATCCGACGAGTAGCCAATCGAGCGTGACGCCTTCGAATAATCCGCGGTGTTCGACGATACAGCGCTGGTCCCGCTTGTGCTCTCTTCGCTCTGTGCTCTCGACAGGGAGGCACCGTCAATTCCCCCGCCGTTAATGACAACAGGCTGCAAGCGATCTCGGAGGAAATTGTCAATGTTTAAATCCGGCCTGCTCTTTCTATTTTCCTTGCTGGTAGAGCCAGCCTTCGTTCCACTTGACAAGTTCGCCGATCTTCCACTGCCATTGCTGCTGGCGCTGGACCTTCTGCCAGGTTGGCCATATTTCCCGTAGCCTCATAGCCTGTTCCAGCAGCAGGCCCCTTTCGAGTAGGCTTGGCTTGGTCCCAGTCCACTTCAGTTCTGGGCTTTTTAGCAAACAGCCCGAAACGCTTGGGTTTGGCGTGGTTTTTGGCTTCTTGTTTCTGTGTTTCCTCCTTGCCAAGTGTCTGTGGTGAACCCCGAGACATCACTGGTGATGGCGTGGTTCGTGATGGTATCCGGGAGGAGCTACCTGATTGCAGAGAATCGACGGACACAGCCGCGGCCTGACTCGGGGTGGGACGTGGGCGCTCAACAGTTGGCAGACTCTCTGCAGACTCGCGGCGTTTATGACTGGATACCATGTGAGGTGACAAACTGCTCTGAATCACAGGTGATGGCTCTAGCTCTAGCTGATGTGTGCCTTCTCTGCTAGGCCTCGTAGGAGTTGACGTAGAATCAGTAGTCGAATCCGCTGTTCTTTCCCTAGTTGGCCTTCGGGGCTCAAAGACACGTCTTTCGGCCTCATCCACGTTTCTCTGTGACGCCTTAGAATCTGCGCTCGGTCTCGTCGATTGATTAGACCCCAGAGAGGACTTTCGGCGCGGAGGATTCCCCGAGGGATGGAAAGTTCTCGTAGTGTCCACGCCCTGCGAAGGCCCCTCAATCTCGGTCTTAAGCGGGGATGGATTCGACTCCGCATGTTTGGCGAGGTTTGGATGTTTGGGTTCCTTTGGATCTGGTCGATCACCCTGCGGACTTGAGAGCACTGGTGGAGAGAAGACGGGCAGCCTTGTCTGAGACGAGCTCGGTTGTCTCAATCGTTGGCCCATTTTGGCAGAATGGACGACCCCCGGCGAACAAGAGGAGAGCGAAGTCGGCGTAGAAGTTCGGCTCCATATCCCAGGGGATCCAGAGTATCTCGTTGAGGGACTGCTCGCAGTAGGAATACTTGGTGTTGGAGGTGGCAAATTCTGCGTATTGACAGTTCGAAGGCTCGCAAGTTCTTTGGGTCCATGAGCTGCTTGAGGTCCTGGCGTCGGCATATTAGGTGGAATCGTACCGCCAAAAACGCTTTGCGACGATGTTTGGCTTGCTAAATCCGCGCGATCCCATGGAGTCTGTGGGACAGTATTTGAAAGGTGCGTAACTGTAGGGCCACTAGGGATTACCACGCTCAATTTCTCCGGCACTGGAGTCTCTGCTCTTGATCCACCATTCTCTGTGTATTGCCCGATTGTTGGCGGTTTCCTGCGAAGAACATTCCTTGGACGAGCATTGCCAGGCGACTGAGTACTCGGCTTCGGTGTCTGGGGACGGCTCGAAGAGGCTGGTGTTGCTCGGCTTGCAGCTGACGGAGGACGGTCTAATGTCAAAGGCGACGAGTGACCTGCCGGACGTGGAAGAAATGACTGGCGCGCATGGTTACTCCGGTATGGTCCTGGAGGTTCTGAAGGTGCTAATATTCGACGATTCTCTTCTGCGTCAGAAAACGAAGCGGCCTTGTTGACGGTGGGTCGACGTTCCATTGGCCTTGACATCTGAGGCCGAGGAGATTGTGAACTGGTCGCATTTTTAGAACACGGTAGGGCAGCATTCGCAGACGGAGACGTGTCGCGCCGTTGAGCAGAAGGATTCCTCGGTCTTGGTATTCGGCCATCATGCTTGTACAACGACATGATGCGACCCAAGTGTCAGTTTCCGGAACCAGCAAGAAGACCAAGGGTACAATGATGGACGTAAAAGACGCAGGCGAAAAATCATTCCGTCTAAGATCACCGATCACGAAAGCATCGAAGGCAACACAAGGGTACTATTTCCGAACGGCGACATGAACAACAAAAAAATCAAAGTACCCAACACTGCACGGAGGCAAAATAAAGACGGGGCAAAAGGCAGTTATCAACTCCACAAGGCTTGAGAGCAAGTATTTTTGGAGGATTGAGCTGGGGCTGTCAAATATGCACGAACTCCGCCACAGCCTGCAGCCAGTATCCGGTGTGGCTAAAATCGCCCGAGGTGAGCTGGGCCGTTGAACACGTCATAAGAATATCGAAAATCGCGAAAGGCGTCAGTTAAGTAACTCAGGAGCGAAAGTGAGATTCTTGTAGTCCCCACGATGGCGGGGAATTAGTATCCCCTAGCAGACGGCGATGTAGAAAACGCTCCCAATCAACTGTTGGATGTGACCAGACATATCATTGGCGCAAGACTCCCACGTTCTCAACGAGTAAGACGTTAGACTCTGCAGAGAAACCGATGCGCTATACATGGATTGTTTTGGATCAACAGTTCCTATTGCCAACCTGGACGAGTTGAGAGGTTGAGGACGATATCCAAAGCGGCGTGGAAGGAAGAACGAAAACACCAGTCCGTCTTGGGCTGATGTACAACTTTTTCTTTTTTCTTGTTTGACCAGTCTCCGGAAAACGCTGACAGAAGCCGCATGCCCGGTAAAGGCGAATTTATCTGCCAAGTGCCGCCTGTCGGTGATGCCGAATATGCATAATCGTACAGAGAGCTGTAACCTAAGCGCGACTTCCCCACGGACCCGCCGAAGTTTATGCCGTATTCAAGGCGGCCGTCAAAATCCAGAGACGACACGAGAAAATAAAAACGAAAATTTCCGAAAGGCAGCGGCTTCCTGCACCGCTACTGGCGGGCAAGTCTACAAGTACACCGCCAGTCACCAAGGTCCAGACGTGACGGATCAGTGGGGCGGCTGAGCCGTGGATCTTGGGCATCTCGATCGCAAATCTGATTGACCATCGACTTCTGCGCACAAGCGCGGCCGGGCTGCAAGCCGGTCGCTAGCGTGGGCGAGGGGATGGGCATCTGGGGCCGTTCATTCGCTGGTTCACGATGTTGTGATACGGGATCGGAGTGGCCATAGCGGCTAACCCGAGTAGCCCATATGACGGTTATTTTTCCAGTGGTGTACTGGGCGGCAGCGGCAGGAGGACCGAAGAGGTCTGGCTGGAGTTCAGAGTTGGTGTCATTCGGACCTGGCGCCTTCCCGATTCGGAGAATTAACAGCAACTTTCACGTGACCATGTCTGATGCCAAATGCATTATAGATGCTCACTGATAGATGCTCGCTGATGGATGGCTATAGCCAATTGGCTCGTCTTGTCGTAGAAAAAAAAAAAAACCTTCACGTACCATGTAGGTCGAGTGTATCATAACAGCAAGAATATGCATTGATATCAAATAGGCCTAGATTACCTCGACATCTCCCAACGCCGTCGACGAGAAATAATGAAAGGTAAAAAGGAAAGATCCGAAATATCAATCAAGCGGCAGCTCCAAATCGCTGCTTCCTGGCTTCAAGGGCGGCCGAGTCCTTCTCACTCCAACTGCTCTGCCCGCCGTTCCCTCCACCACCGGCCTTCTGGATGCGGCCTCGACGGTTGACGTTATTCCTACCGAAATTGCGTCCCCTGCCTCCACGACCGCCTTGCCGCCTACGCGCCTGTTCAGCCGGAAGTGCTTCATCCAGCCGACCCACCCCGACATCCGCGTTGCTCTCCACGCTCGTTCCAAACCGTTTGGCCCTCTCGAGCTGCTTCTCCGCTTCTGCAACGGCCGCCTGCGAGTCCTCCGTAATGCCGAATTTCTCCGCGCGAGCCTTGCGCTTCCTCAGCTCCTCCTCCATTTCGGTCACAGGAAGTCCCCTGGTGAAATTCGCAGCCGGCTTCTCCTCCGCCTGAGTAGTCGCGTCTTCCGCCGCTGGTGCTGCTCCCTCCGCATCGGCAGTCGCGCCATTGTGCGCAGCGCTCCCCTTCTCTTCAACCTTGAGATCATCGGTCTTCGCGGGGTCCTCGCCCAGTTGTTGATTCGGGACGGCCGCAGGGTTTGACACGGTGCCTTGGCCGCCAGCGGCAATGGCAGCAGCGCCGGTTTCAGTAGACGGCGCCGTAGTAGCGGGCGCGTCGTCGTCCCAGTCGATCACGTCGTCGGCGGTGTCGGGCTTTCCGGCGGTTACTTCGCTCTTGGCCTTCTTTGCGTCATCTTCCTCCAGGCGAGAGACCATCTCCGCTTTCTTGCCATTGTGCGGGAGGGAGCGGCCTTTCAACATCTCCACGAGCTCAGCGTTCGTCTTCTTGGCGTATTCGGCGGCCATTTTGTGCGCGGTCTGATGCGACGGGACAGGTTGGTTGAGAGGTTGCGTTGGTTGGAAGGGAGGAGAATTCAAGGGTTTGGGTCTGCAGCGGTGGTGATGTCTAGGTCAGCAGAAGACAATGCGCGTCATTTGCTCGGTGGGACGAAATGAGGGAGAAACACAAAAGGAGGTGCGAAACACGGAGCGAAGGAGAACAGAAGACGCGATGGCTGGGCGCAGATTTCCCCTTTCGTCAAGTCACGTGTCGGTGACATAATGGCATTTTCAACGTCGGAGTCTTTCAAAACACCAGATTCTACGGAAATACCGCCACTACAGTCGGTGTCGCACACGGCTTCTAGGCGTCTCCGATAGCTGATAGCTGAATGAAGCTGCGGCATTGACGTGGCAGCATCACTGCAAGTGTGGCGAGTTGGGCATGTCCACCGCTATTGCGCCACAGCTTGAATACAGCACATCGGCTTGTTCTTTTCCTATTCCTGAGCCAGTGGGTCTCGATTATGGATCCTGGTCTGTATGATTGAGGCTGTGAAAGATAAACTCTAGGAGTGCCTTGCAAGCGTTGCGTATAGTAGCCCTGTCATTGATTTCGGAGTCGACGAGAACTCAAAGGCCCTCTGAAGGTACTGCTTCAGCTGTAGATGGCTCATCGACATATCTCAAATACTGTACTTTTGAGTCAACAAATGTTATGAGTGCTTTCAGACCTACTTGCGATCAATTCCCCCTACTCCCGACATGCAATCTTCCCAACACCAACCCTCTCAGCCTCTCGATTCAGCGCATCAATCTCCCCCTGTACATATGGTATGCCATTCCTCAGCCGTTCGTCATGCGTAATCTGCTCAATCTCGCCGGGGTAATACACACGGTCAACACCAGCCATCCTCTCCGAGCCCACAACGCGCTGATAGAGATAATCCATGCGCTCCTTGAACTCCTCAAGCCCCATAAACAAATCCGGCTTGATAGCGACCAGGAAGTGACCCACATCAGCCGGCTTCGACGCATCGTACGGATTGGTGACACCCCCGGCAAACGCAGAGCCCGACAGCACCCCCGAAAACACATCCATCATAACCGCCAGCGCAGACCCCTTCGGCCCTCCCATAGGCAGCATGACGCCCCCCAGAGCACTCTCCGGGTCATTCGTCTGCCGACCCTCCGCATCCAAAGCCCAGTCGGAAGGGATTTTCTCCCCGCGCCGGGCGGCCTTGTAGACCTTCCCTCTAGCCGCGACAGACGGCGCCATATCGAGGATAAACGGCCTCTCCTTCCCCGCCGGCGCCCCGCACGCCAGCGGCGACACCCCCATAAGCTTCTCGCGCCCGCCCCAAACAGGCAACGCTGGCGACGAGTTGGTGAACACCAGACTCATCAGCCCGGCGTCGACGGCCTGCTGGACGACCCACGCGGACATCCCAAAATGGTTCGAGTGCTTGACGGACACAAGGCCGATGCCGAAATCGCGCGCCATCTCGACCGCGCGCGCCATGCCTGCGTGCGCGGCCAGAAACCCGAACCCGTTCCGGCCGTCGACCTGCGCGACCACCGGTGTGAGCTGGGTTAGGGATGGCGAGGCCGTCGCGTCGAGTACGCCTTGCCGGATTCGCTCCATGTATGAAGGGATCCGGTTGATGCCGTGGCTGTCTACGCCGCGGAGGTCGGCGAGAACTAGGCAGTGCCCTATGATGGAGGCATTCTCGCGTGGAACCCCGTTTCCGGCTAGGATGGATTCGATGAAGGTTCTTGCGTTGTTGGCGGTGATATGGTGTTTTTCCTGGGGTTGCCCCATTGTGTTGGTGTTGTTGTTGGAGACTTTGGGTGGTCCGTGGTCTAGGTAAATAGATTGGCACTTCGCATTAAGTCCGAGTCTAGCATGAGTCATGTCGGTAGAGGATGCTGATCAATCTTTTACTTGATCTCGAGATTATTTATATATTCAATGAAGGAAAGAAATACTTATGGTTCGACAGATATATAGCGACTGTCTACATCCAGGTCAAAACCCGATACACAAGCAAACTCCTGTAAATACAACCAAGACAAGACCAATCCAAGTAAATACACAGCGCGCAAACCAAAATAGAAGAAACATGTCAACCAAAAATCCAGTATTCCGCAGCATACTCGACTTCCAAGTGTTCGTCCTGGCCTTCGCATGTAGAAGGAGGGTCGCCACCAGACGTGTGTACACGGTAGACCTCCTAAGCAAATGTCAGACACAAGACTTATATACCACTCGTAAATAGGGATGGACATATACTAACCTGGATTCCCTTCCCTCCCGTCGCGGTGAGTTTCAACCACTTAACATTCTGGCCCTTCCCATTTTTCGACACGGCCGACCCCTTCGACGGCGGAGGAGCTTTCGCAGCCAACTCCGTCGTCATCCAGTCATCAGAGTCGCCAAAGCGCATGTCAAATGTCGGGACGCCCTCGCCGTTGAAGTAGTGCTTCCCCGGAATGAGCCCACCGGTGTCTGGTGAAGCGACCTGGCCAGTAAGGACAGCCATGAATGCAAGCGCCTCAACAGGGGCATTGCTCAATGCACCCGGGAGCTCATGAAGCAGGCTCGGATGTGTTTCGGCAAGACAAGAAGCGTCGAAAAGTGTGGCCAGCGCACCGACTGTTTTAGGCTTAGGCGACCTCTCGGGGCAGGAGCATGAATAGTTCTGCGTTCCCCGGCCAAGGACAACGTATTTGAGACTCAATTCGGGTGATGGAGGAGGGAGTTGCGGCTCAGTCTTGTCGAGTGGGAGCGTGGCATTGATGTCGGAGCAGTTTCCGAGTTGCATATTGTTCAGTTCTTTGCTGATTCGGAGAAGGTCTGTAGGTAGGTATCCAGTGTTGATGCCGATGGGAGACCCATCAGCCACGACAAAGATGAGGAATGCAAGTAGGGCTTTGAATATATGCATGTTGAGGTACGGAAGGGACGACGTAATGAGAAGATCAGGGGGTTCTGGAGGAGGTCAAAGGTGAAGAGAGATCGATGGCAAGAAGAATTAACTGGGCAGGGAGAGCGGTTGATATAGATATGTGGATGGTGGAACATGTGGTTTCCAACAATAGCGCCCCGTAAGGCGACTTGCATTGTACATGGCTGAATCCAGATCAATAGCAGCTCGTACTATATGTCTTAGCGACATCCAATTTCGCAGAGCTGCGGCAGCTGCGTGAATTAGCTAGCTCATGTCGAGTTCAAGTTGGCCAGCGTGAGCGATAGTAGAGGCATAACCGACACTGCACCAGCACGTGGTAAGCCATTGTGATATTTTTGACGCCGCGAGTATGCTTAGCGCCTTGAACATGTCAGCTGAAATGCATCAGATTGGTCAATTGCACTACCGGCTGCTGCAAGCAATGTCCGCTGCAAGATCCTTGTACTAGCCGGTGGCAAAAATAGCAAAGTTAGCCGCCTGTGGCGTAGGACCAAGTGAATCTGGGATATCATTGACGGTATTCCAGATTTGAAGGTGGACGGCATCTGAGCGCAGGCGCCAACAAATATATCGGTGTTGCTGATTGGTACACCAAGTATCGAGATCCTTAAAGTGGCACAGTGTTATAAGCCATCAGCGGAAGCTGTAGCCACAGACATCGTAGCCCAGTCTTCTCGAATGTCGTACAAGGCGTAGCAAGGATTGCCGCCAGAAATAGTAGTAGCCAAGTTAGCCAATGCCATCGTGTCGTGAGATGCTTAGCATCAACGCAAGCGCTGATCGAGACAGGGATAATCTCGCCAGCCAAAGCACAGGATCGGACAGTGGCTTGATACAGCGAGCTGTCCTGATCTTGTGTTCAACTCATCGCAGGGGTTGCTGTTTATGCTGTTATACTGTTATACTGTTATACTGTTATGCTGTTATGCTGGTATGCTGTTTATGCGATTTATGCCTCGCCGCCAAGTCAAAATAGATGACTAAGATCGCCACATCACGTGCATCATCTCGCCAACTTCACTTTTCGCGACGAGACTTCCGCCAACAGCCCATCGCTCTTCCCTATCGTCCCGATTGCCGTCGCTGCGGTGTTCTACCCGGATGTAGCATGAGATAATTACATTTGGTGCTGTCACATCTATCTGACCTCAGAAGTGCCCTTACTGCCATCATGTCTGACGGTAAGTCGACGCCATCCCATCCATCGCTCTTTTCGCTGATCGCTCCTTCAGCCGATTTTGATGCCGTTCGCAAGCTCCAGGCTGAGCGTAACGCCGCTGCAGCTGGAAACAAAGGTTCCAGGACTTTCGATCAATCTAACCAGCGGACTGACCTCTCGACCAAGGCCTCCCTCGCGGATTCGTTCGATACGGCGGTCTACGACCGCGAAGGCCCTGATAAATATGCCGGCTACGACACCTCGATCGCTGTTGATGGTGAAGATGAAGAAATGCGGGATGCCGATGAGGGACACCGCCTGGTCGGCCAGTATACCGCATCTAGGGATCAGATCGATGAGATGGCTCATGGCAACGGGGTTGAAGAAGAGGACATTCTAGTCGGCCGTGAGAAATCGGCCAGGATTGCGGACCGAGAGACGGATTATCAAAAGCGCCGCTTCAACCGCGGGCCGCTGACTCCCACAAGAACCGACCCGTTCGCTGCGAACACGCACGCTAATGTCGAAGGAGAGGGCCAGTCGTACCGTGAAGTCATGGCCCTTCGTGATCTTGAGAAAGAAGAAGAACGCGTCCAGAAGCTGATTTCAGACAAGCAGGCTCATGGTGAGGATGGGGTAATTGAGCATCAGGCGACGTTGAAACAAGAAGGCGACAAGGAGAACTTTGAGGCAGGATCGACTGTGTCTGTTGCGACTGGTCGCAAAAGGAAGCAGCGGTGGGATGTGTCTTCTGAGCCCAGCGAAGCGGTAGCCGAAGCTGAGCCTGCTGGAACAAAAGCCAAGAGATCTCGTTGGGACCAGGCGCCTGGGCCAGATGCTGTGGAGGAGGCGCCGAAGCGTCGGTCGAGGTGGGACCAAGCTCCGTCGGTTGCAGCTGCAACCCCGGTTGGCAACCAGGGGCTCGCTACCCCGATGCATCCTTCACAGACTGCGGCCCCAACTAGTTTCGGGACAGATATATCTGCACCTAACGCTCCATTGACGGATGAAGAGCTTGACATGATGCTTCCATCTGAGGGCTACCAGGTTCTTGAACCTCCCCCAGGATACGAACCGGTCCGGACAGCTGCAAGGAAGCTGACGGCTACCCCTGCTCCCGCACCCGGTGGAGCTGGAGTTGGAGGATTCATGATGCAGGAGCCTGAAAGCGCTCGGTCCATGGGCAAGCATCTTCCGACTGAAATACCGGGCGTTGGCGATTTGCAGTTCTTCAAACCCGAGGATATGGCTTATTTTGGCAAGCTGATGGATGGTGGAGATGAGACCGCCATGTCAGTTGATGATATGAAAGAAAGGAAGATCATGAGACTCCTGCTCAAGGTCAAAAACGGCACGCCACCCATGAGGAAGACCGCACTGCGCCAGCTCACAGACAATGCACGGCAATTTGGAGCTGGTCCCCTCTTCAACCAAATTCTTCCGCTGCTCATGGAGAAGTCCCTCGAGGATCAGGAGCGCCACTTGCTGGTCAAAGTCATTGACCGTGTACTCTACAAACTTGATGACCTCGTCCGACCGTTCGTCCATAAGATCCTTGTCGTTATCGAACCTCTTCTCATTGATCAAGATTACTATGCTCGCGTTGAGGGCCGTGAGATCATTTCCAATCTTTCCAAGGCGGCAGGTCTTGCAACCATGATCAGTACCATGCGTCCTGATATTGACCATGTGGACGAATATGTCAGAAACACCACGGCCCGCGCTTTTGCCGTTGTTGCGTCTGCGCTCGGAATTCCAGCCCTTCTTCCGTTCCTCCGAGCAGTCTGCCGTAGCAAGAAATCCTGGCAGGCCAGACATACCGGAGTTAAGATTGTCCAGCAAATCCCTATTCTCATGGGCTGCGCCATTCTTCCTCATCTAAAAGGCTTGGTCGATTGTATCGCTGATAGTCTGAGCGATGAGCAAGCCAAGGTCCGCACTGTCACGGCTCTGGCTGTAGCCGCCTTGGCCGAGGCCTCCAATCCTTATGGTATCGAAAGTTTCGATGACATCCTTAATCCTCTTTGGACCGGAGCTAGGAAGCAGCGTGGCAAAGGCCTTGCTGCGTTCCTCAAAGCCGTTGGATACATTATTCCTCTTATGGACGAGGAATATGCCAATTATTATACCAGTCAGATCATGGAGATTCTCCTCCGAGAATTCTCATCCCCTGACGAAGAAATGAAAAAGGTCGTCCTCAAAGTCGTATCGCAGTGTGCCGGTACAGACGGTGTGACCGCCAGCTATCTGAAGGAGCACGTCTTGAGCGACTTTTTCAAGAGCTTCTGGGTGAGACGGATGGCGCTGGACAGGAGGAACTATCGCCAGGTGGTCGACACTACCGTGGACCTGGGTCAGAAAGTGGGCGTGAGCGAGATTCTTGAACGCGTTGTTAACAACTTGAAGGATGAGAGCGAACCCTACCGGAAGATGACGGTAGAGACCGTGGAGAAGTTAGTGGCGGCCCTTGGCGCGGCAGACATCACCGAGAGACTGGAAGAACGGCTCATCGACGGAGTTCTGTACGCTTTCCAGGAGCAGAGCATCGAGGATATCATTATATTGAACGGGTTCGGGACAGTGGCGAATGCATTGGGCACGCGCTGCAAACCGTACCTCCCGCAGATCGTCAGTACCATTCTCTGGCGGCTGAACAACAAGTCGGCGACCGTTCGACAGCAGGCAGCAGACCTCATCTCGCGCATCGCCATGGTCATGAGGCAATGTGGTGAGGATGCGCTCATGGGCAAGCTTGGCATTGTGCTCTACGAGTACTTGGGTGAAGAATACCCAGAAGTACTGGGATCGATTCTGGGTGCACTGCGGTCTATTGTTACAGTGGTTGGTATCACACAGATGCAGCCACCTATTCGGGATCTGCTTCCCCGCCTTACGCCCATCCTTCGCAACCGGCACGAAAAGGTCCAGGAAAATACCATCGATCTGGTGGGTCGCATTGCGGACCGTGGTCCAGAGTCTGTCAACGCGCGGGAGTGGATGCGGATTTGTTTCGAGCTGCTGGACATGCTCAAGGCGCATAAGAAGGGCATCCGGCGGGCTGCCAACAACACATTCGGTTTCATTGCCAAGGCCATTGGTCCTCAGGACGTTCTGGCTACGCTGCTGAGCAACCTCCGCGTGCAAGAACGTCAGTCTCGTGTGTGCACGGCCGTGGCGATTGGTATCGTGGCCGAGACCTGCGCCCCGTTCACAGTGCTCCCCGCCCTGATGAACGAATACCGCGTGCCGGAGCTCAACGTCCAGAACGGCGTCCTGAAAGCCATGTCGTTCCTTTTCGAATACATTGGCGAGATGGCCAAGGACTACGTCTACGCAGTGACGCCGCTGCTGGAGGATGCGCTGATTGACCGGGACCAGGTGCATCGGCAGACGGCGGCCAGCGTGGTCAAGCATATCGCGCTCGGGGTAGTCGGGCTGGGGTGCGAGGACGCGATGGTGCACCTGCTGAACCTCTTATTCCCGAACATCTTCGAGACGAGCCCGCACGTCATCGATCGGATCATCGAGGCGATCGACTCGATCCGCATGGCGGTCGGGACCGGGGTTGTAATGAACTACGTGTGGGCGGGGCTCTTCCATCCGGCGCGCAAGGTGCGCGCGCCGTACTGGCGGCTGTACAACGACGCGTATGTGCAGAACGCAGACGCGATGGTGCCGTACTACCCGAATTTGGAGGACGATGGACTGGCGCGGCCGGAGTTGTCGATTATCGTTTAGTCAGAATGGTCTTTGTTTCTTTTCTTTTCTTTTCGTTTGGTGGCAATTCTAGTGTACACAATAAATGCATTATCTGATCCGTTCTAATAGCACCGAGAGCCATATCCAACCGCACCCCAGGCTAGAGTAAACACCAGAGACAAGAATAGCAGACATGACATAACCCACAGGAACAATCTGCCCTACTCCATATCCTAGACAGTCTAGATCGATCGCGATTAATCAAAATAAATTAATTGATGAACTGAATGAATGGGGCCGCGCTATGCGGAACTAGATGCTTGGTTTTTTCGTTAAATAGGAGGAAGGAAGCGCTATTGGATCATGTCCATGATAGTCGATATACTAGTCAAGGCTGAGTATTTGCAATATAAATATAATAGAAGTATGTGTAGATGTACAAGATTAAGCTGCTAGATGCTAGAATAGAATAGACAAGAGCACATGCATGCATAGTAGCAGCGTATTAATCACTTCTTTTGAAGCCCGGTCAGGCCATCGCAGAACCGGAGAATTATATAGGTAGCACGACGGCATAGACAGTGGCGAGAGAGAGGTAGACAGAGAGAGCTCTAAACAACGAGGGCAAGCAAAGCAAAAAGCCGCAACGCAACTCTCCCGAACCAGAAACGCAAAGAACACAACGCAGAACGCGCAACGCACATCAACCCAGCTGGTATCTGAAACATAAGGTCATGCAAGTCAAGTCGAGCCAACTCCAAGTCTAGCGAGGGAATAGAAGAGAAAAGAACAGGAAACCTCTATGGTCGTAACAAAGGCATCATCAATCGATTCACCCGCGCCGAGTCCTGCCTATATCCATCCATGATGGAAGCCGGTTGGGGTATCAAATCTCTGGGATCAGGCAGAGATGGCGAAAAGAAGCGGAAGTTGTTGTACAACGATCGAACGGAAAGGTGAAGAAAAAAAAAAAAAAGAAAAACAAAACCGGCGGCAGACGGCGTTCGGCCGGGGAGGGTCGAATAAACATTAGTTGATTACTCTTCGTCTTCGCCCGAAACGCCGTCCTTCTCCCCCTTGTGGACCTTTTTGTGTCTTCGCAGGTTCGAAACGACTGAGAAGTGTCGGCCGCACCCTTCGACATCACAGGCGAATGCTAAATCAAGTCAGCCAGGGAGCCTGTAGTAGAGGTCGACAAACTTACGCTTCTCGCCAGTGTGGCTGTACATGTGCGTCTGGAGGGAGGATGGACGCGTAAACCGCTTGTCGCACACCTTGCACTTGTGCTTTTTCTGCGCATTTGACGGCATTTTTGAGCTGAACTGGCTCATCATGGACTGCGGGCCCGGGGGAGCGCTGGCGTTCAACAAGCTGGATGGACGGGGGAGTGTTCGTGATGGGAGGCCGTTCTCGTAGGACTCTGAGGTTGTGGAGCTATAGTCGGTAACGGACGAGTCGACGGAGCCGACAGAGGTGCCATAATAAGGATAGTTCGCGCCGGAAGACATGGAAGAGCCAGACGAGTGAGCGCCGGGGAAGCCGTATGAATCACCCGCGGAGCCGCGCGAGTTGCGCGGACCGTAGACATTGCGCGGTGTCAAGTCTTGGCTCAGGGCAACCATTCCGCGACTCGCATCCAAGGCATCGCCGAAAGTGGGCGCGGAGGGAGGTTGTGGTTGCGGAACTCGCGAGTCGCTGGAGGCGGTCAGTGCAAATTCGCAAGGGCAGAATCGGAGCGACTCACGCATGGGACATGCGGCGGCTGTCCTGCTGCTGTAGTGACGGGGAATAACCCATGGGATAGGTGGCGGGAGCAAAGTTGCCCATTGGCGAGGCAGTGGTGTAGGTAGGAGCCTGGTCGAACCCGGAGCGAGCCATGTCGTTCTGCATGCCCATGACCTCGGGGTTGGGATAGCTCGGGGGGTAGTTGTTGCCGGCGACCAAGGACGGAGCGGACACGGGAAGACTGGAGTAGGACATAGACATGGGCGTTGGCCGACTGACGTCCTCGTGCTTGACGGAATTGAGAGGCAACTGGCTGGAGCCCATGGAGGAGGCGTACATGGGGGCGCTGGAGTGGGAGGAGGAGTGGGCGGCAGTCCAGGGATCGGAGAAGTGAGGGGCGTTGTGATGGTAGACGGGGTTGTCGAAGCCGATGCCACCGTACTGGTGACGGCTCTGGTTCTCGATGACCATCGTCATGGGGGGTAGACAGGTAGGTAGCAGACAGAGTATTTGCGACAGAGAGGATTGAGGGAGGTGAAGCAGAAGAGAGTCGAGAGATAGAACGGTAGAAAAAGCAAAGACAGTCTGGGGAAGAGTAGGAGAATAGGACAGACTGAGAGAGTAGATAGAGAGAGAGAGCGAGGGATCGACGAAGCTTATGAACAAAATGCTACAGGGACGAAGGGGTTTGGAGCCACTGACGACGCCCCGTCGCGGCCGGTTGCAGATCACTGGCACTACGGTGCTTGTTTGGATTATTATGATATTATATTATTTATTATTATTTTCTATATTCAATTAATTCAATTGTATTTATTTTACTTCATTTAATCTACTCTCATCACTTTTAGTTACCACTCTCTCTACTCTACTACTAATACTATTTTTTATCCCGTCCGGCATCGGGAGGGGAGGTGGAGGGTGCTGGGTACGTAAGTGCTGCGGGATTAAGGGGCGCGTTTAGTGGGCCTTTCCTTGCCTTTTATTTTTTATTTATTATTATTATTATTATTATTTTTTTTTTTTTTTACAAGTAATGCCAAGCCCGACTCGACCACTCGTTTCATCCTGCTGACTAAGTCGACCTCTACTCTATTTTGTTTCCCGCTTGGATACCTGCAGGGGCTGCATCTAGCATTCCCTGAATAATTCTTCCCAGTACTAGTGTAGCGCAAATGCCGCCCTAATTGCCGCCCTCTAGCGGTCTGCAGACAAATACGCAGGATGACGACGCCCGATATCTGCTATATGCCCTAAACCTGCACTGCTCCTCTTCCTCCCGTCAAGCTACGTATGTGTTTAATTACTCCTGCCGCCCTCTCATTTGTCACTGCCTCCTGCATGACGAATCCCTCTACATCATGCCACCGCACATGCTCCGAAACGCTGTGGAGGAGGAGGAGGAGGAGGCAACTTGCGCCAGTTGGGCTGTTCAAAATAGAAAACGAGCTCGCAAGCAAGAGCGTCAAGTGGATAGGGCTCGGGGAGGACCCTCCGCCACCTGGAGAAGGGCCATTCTTTCTTGTTTCCGCAGCGTCATAGACAGGTACGCTGCCCTATCCATCCTATCCATCCCCCCATCCTACCTCTCCGCACCCAACCACGGTTTCCCAAGCGAAGAGCCGCAGCCCGGTACGCCATCGACATACCGCATACAGAAAGTGCACTCGCTCGTTTCCATGGATCCAGCTTCGAGTAGATCCACCGTGGCCAAAAAGCCCTTGACAGCGTGGGGTCGGATCTTGACCTTGCCAACTCTGCAGCCGCTTTGGGAAAGGATCGCACGCGCTAAGAGAATATAGAGCATGTGGCCATGGAAAATTAAGCAGTAGAACAGCACTTCAACTGCGGGCCCACCACACATCACCGAGCGACGATGCGGAACAGCGACCGAACCCTAGCTGGTTGGATATCACGAGTACGTACGGAGTACTCCATACAGGTAAGTGCTGTACTCGATGAGGAGAAAGGGATGCGACGGCAAGAGCCAGCGAGCGATGACGAGTCCGCGGGAGACGCGTTCGTTCGGCTATGCTCAGTCCGTAGCAACCGACGGCATCGAATGATCCTGTGATCGAGGAGGAGTCAGGCCAATTATTACCCGAGAGTAGGGCCATGCAGATTTGCTGGGTCAACCACCCGATGCCATCCCTTGGGTTGGGTTTGGTCTAGTTTGGTTTGGTTTGGGTCTTCAGCCTTGGAAGCCATCCATCCATTCCATCCTGACCGCTTCTCCCGGCGTGCACCAGCCATGTTCAACTCATATTCTCTAGGGCGTCTCCGCAGGCCGCACTTTGCCCTCTTGGGTATCGCCTGTCCAAGACGCGGGCCATGCTCGCAGACGACGCGTAACTTCTCCAACTCCCGGACCACTGACAGCGCACTCGCCGCCCGCCCACTTGCCCGACTCCAATTCTGTACGTACGTGCGTACTATCTGAGCCCTCCGCCATCGGGAAGTCCAGTCCACTCGCGTGAATTTGTGATTCGTAACGCGGCATGTTTTCTGGCATCGCTGCACGTGCTCGCTGAGGACCCCGGTGAATCCCCGAGCACGCTCCTCTCGAGTCATCGCTGTCAAGCATTGAGTTAACAGTTTGATATCTCGGTTTCTTGGCATCCTGCACTACGTACTCCCACGCCTCTGCATACCTCCTACCTGTATCTCCAGATTTATCTCCCCGACCCGGCTGTACGACCGGAAGGCGTATCCTCGACGCACAATCCCGCCAACCAACTAAACCTATAGGAGAAGGAGCTTGCGAGTTGGAATACTGAGGCTTGCATGGTCACATCTAGCGTCACCACCGCTGTCAACTAGCACAAGAATAAACTCGTCTGAATCGGAGATCAACCCGGGAAATGTGACTGATTGACATCGGCATTTGAGCACAGCACCCGTGCCTGTGTGCTCGACGCTGTCATCTCATCTCTCTGCATATCTTCAAGGGTCTCCAGGTCCTTGGCGACAGATCTGTCCATCCTTGCATCCAACAATCCATCCACACGGCAGATCGACGGCGATTGGCGCAGCCTCTCCGGATGGATACCTGTAGGCCCTGCTAGAAAATACAGGTAGAAAAACCAAACGAAGGAAAAACCGGGACAGGAAACCACGGTTAAGCTTGTAGCGAAACCGCGGAAAAGCAAAAAACAGCAAACCAACAGCAAGCCGCAGCGCACGCATTCCGACAGCTACTTACTCTACAGGGTATATAGACAGCACAAATTAAGGATCCACACAAGGATACTAACTAACTAGGACACGGCAGATAGTCGATAGCCGATCTTGGCAGGGCCTGACCGTCCAATGGTTCTGTGGGGTGCCCAGAAGCTGACGTGTGCAAATCCCG
Organism: Aspergillus sp. HF37; assembly: GCA_003698115.1. NCBI lineage: Eukaryota > Fungi > Ascomycota > Eurotiomycetes > Eurotiales > Aspergillaceae > Aspergillus > Aspergillus sp. HF37. The sequence continues at coordinate 132,453 of RAQS01000001.1, forward strand.
AGTTTATTTGAATCTAAGCATACTTCGATTAAGTGGCACTATGAAGCAATTGCATATGGCGTATTAATAATTCTGCTGCTACTTGGTGGAATACTCTGTTCACATACAGGTAAGCTGACTGAAAATTCCTATAAGGGTACTTTGACAACCCCGCAGCCCAGTCAATAATCCCTGCGCGCGATCCTGATCCTTGTTCCATCTCCACCCGTAGGCTATGCGGCTACTGCGATCTGAAACGCCGGTTGACCCACCGGTTTCCATGTTCGTCTGCCTACGCCAAACTCGCTTCTTCACGGGTACGTACAAGGTGTAAAAGCTGCAATGCCATCCACAGAACCCATGCTAGTAATGACTGCTGTTCCATGATGGACAAACAACACACGTTGGTTGTATAGCTTAGGAAGTCCTGGATTAGAGTCCAGTTGACTAGAACGTGTGGCTGAGCTAGTTACGACGGGTTTTTATCCGTCAGTCAGTCTCTCCCTACTTACATCCTTCGATACATCCTTTGCCCGCACAGCCTACGTACTCGTAGTAGAGTACAGGTACAAGACCATATCCCATGACGAGTCCCAGCTACTCCATACCTGTAGATATCAAGCACCATGACCTCACCAACCACGTAGCTCTCCTTCCAATTCCTGGTATGTAACTAACCAAATCAGGAAAGTGGCTAACATAACGGCGACCACGTCAGGACAGACTATACCCATTTAGTTGTGTCGAGTGGATATAGCGTGCGTGGGATGGATGGGATTCTGATGCTTAGCTTCCTTGATTTTCTGGTATGTCTGGATGTTAGGGCACAGTAACTGTCGGGGAGGAGGGAGGGTCTTCATGTGAACCGAGGATGAAGACGACGACGACGACGACGACGACGACGATGACGGTACCGTGCCGTCTGGTTCAGTTGCTATTTTGGGCGGGATGGGAGGCGAAGTGAGGTGAGGTGATGGATGATGGATGCCATGCCATCATCGTGCTGTCTGTTTCCCTGCGTCCCTCGTCGGGCTGTGTTTAGATGATTAAGGGGGTTTTGTGATTGGAGGAGGTATCGAGTCGAGAGCCGTGCCTGTCTGTCTGTTGTATCTACAGGAAGAGTACCCCGAAGAGACTCTAACAATAGAACCAAAATACGTGTGTACAGCAGTCATAGATTCAATCCGCATAATCCGCCTCCCGCACCATGGCACCTCGACATCGAAGAAGCTTTTTACTCCATACACCTGTAGATAGATAGTTCTGGACCAGATTACTCTCTCGATCCCATACAGGATGCATCAAGCCAAGCTCGAGCTCCCCACAGCCCATGACAGCACACCTGCAGCCCGAGCCCGACAAGGAAGGGCCAAGCCTCCACACTGGGGAAGCTTACGCGGCACTGTCGAGTCTGTCTAATCGAGTCTAGCCTGGCTGCTGGTGGCAAATCTCTATGTGCCTGGGGTGTCAAGTTGTATATACCTGGGGCATCAAGTTTATACTGGGTGAAGTCCATTGACTATACTTACTCCAAGTAGCATAAGGAGACCCGTGATTATTGAACAGCTACAGATAGCTCTATACATAGGAGAATGCAAATGCAGACAACACCAGAACTCCAACAAACAGGAGATGCACCCATCGCTCAACGGAATTGGTATTACGAGTTCGACAGCCCCAGGCAGCCACAAGCCATCCTAAACTGGGCCGATTGCACCCAGCTCAATTAATTCGGTCCAGCCTGGCCCGGTTCATTGCAAGCTGGTCATCGACGAAATCGCTCTGCAGCAGCGTTAGCTGTGCGACAAAGTATAGACAGCAGAAAACTCACCTTGCCGGTAATACGCTCCAAGTGCCTGTTCTGCTCGTCCAATTCGCGGCCAGTAACCCGAGAAAGTCCGTTCAGTCGACCAGCAGCACCATGGATAAGATTCAAGTTGCCTTCGATTTCGTCCTCCATCGCCTCGTCCTCGCTGTCTGCCTCGAACTGGTACTTCGCACGCTCCGTCATGTTCTTCTTGGACTTGCCCGCCGGCATGCGCGCATCCCTATCAATCTCTCTAAACGTCATCTCCATCCGCTGGTTGCCCTGGAAAGCCTCATGGCGGGTACCCTCACGGACGTCTCGGTCACTCCGGTGGTTTGAGAGAATCTTCTCGTCACGCTCGCGCCGCCGCCGGGCGCTCGTAAACGGGTTCGACACACGCATCGCGAACATGCTCTTGTTGAGCTGCTTGAGCTCCTTCGCCTTGTCTTCCGCGATCCGGCCCTCGATCGTCGCCATGTCCAGGCTCTTCTCCGTGTCGTGGACGTGTTCTCCATGGGCGCCCAGGCGCGCAAGCGTCTCCCGGCCAACATCCTCGGTCTGCGCAGCCACTCGCAGCGCGTTTCGGGTCGACCTACATCCCCCTGCTTGACGAACTTCATCTCCTCCTTGATGGCCTGGATCTCCTCATCCTCCTCCTCCTCCGCGGTGAGCTGTCTCTCCTGATACATCGAGGTGTTGCTGTACTCGTTACTCCCGCCGGGGTAGCCGCCGTCCTGCGACGAATACGGCGGCGGCGCTCCACCCGGCTGCTGCTGTGCAACCCTCTCCTCCGCTCCTCCAAAGAGCGCATCTCGGTTCGCATCCCCGGGGTTGTTGGGGTCCGCGCTTCCCAGACCGCCGTAGCCGCCAGCGCCATACCGCGAGCTCGCGCCTCCGCCGCCAAACCGGTCACTTCCATACCCGCCCTGATTTCCGTACTGATTGGGCGTGTAGCTGCCCGGCTTGACATCGGGCGGGAATCCATTGCCCCCCGGGGGTCCGGCAGGCCCGGGCGCATAGCCGGCGGGCGGGCCGCTCATCTGGTTCGGAGCGCCGGGCTGGTCGGATGGCTTCATCGGATTCACCCCGGCATAGAATTTGGCCTTAGTGTACGGATCGGTCGGGATGGGCTTCGCATAGGGGTTCGTGGGCTGCTCGGGCTGGGCCTTGTTCTTCGACCGGGATCCGAACAGCGCCTTTCGGTTGGGGGTGTCCTCTTCTCCATCTTTCTTAAATAGTTTGCCCATGGTGTAAAGTCGGAGAGCGAATTAAGGAAGTAATGGGAAGAAATAGAGGGATGACAGACGAGAAAAAAAGAGGGAGGCGACGGAGGGTGAAACGGTCAGGAGAACTGAAGATGGCGGAGTCGAGACCGATATAGATGTAATACCGTTACATGTTGTAAGGTGGGATACAGCAGGCAAAACGGTTTCATGACAGTACTGATACAATGGCTGTGGCGCACTATCCCCAACGTGGTTAGTCATCCTACACCGCCCGGCAGCAACCTCGTCCTGTCTCTTTCCTTCTTCCCTTCAGCATCTCCCTACATTACCACTACCACTCCCGGCTCTCAGCTCTGATTCCGGCACCATGGCTCCCAATTCTGGGCCGGATGCCGACTATTTCAAGGACAAGGCCCGTAGGGATCTGCTAAATCTCCTTGAAGGCGTGAGTAAGGCACCTAATCTCCCTCAAACGTCCTCCCACTCAAGCTGAAACACTCCCAGGTCCGCGGTAAGAAGAATCTTGTCGTAAGCCAAGATCTGGCTGGTCCGGTAGGGCTGTTTGTCAAGTTCTCCGTGCTGCAGGAGTACGGTGTAGACCGAGTCTTTCTGCTCGAGAATGCCAACGTCGACTCTTCTCAGCGCAATGTTGTTTTCGTCGTCCACTCAGAGAGGATACCCCATGTCCGGACGGTAGCAGGTATGTCATTCGGCATGCATTTCTGCTTCCCGTGTAAACCACCCCCCACTGCTCCAAAACAATGGGACAACAGTAGATTACGCAGAATGTTCACTACTCTACGTAATCAGTCGGAGATCCCTAGATCAACATCATGTAAACTGGAGCTCATCATCCCTAAGGCGTTCTTTCTCTACTTGTCCGAATGAATGCCATCAGAATGAGCTGACATTTCCACCAGAGCAGATCCAACGCCTGCATCAGAAAAGCACTGTTGAGCATGAGTTCTCCATCTTCTGGGTTCCAAGGCGAACCCTTGTGAGCAACACAGTCCTCGAGGAGGCAGGAATCATCGGTGATGTTAATATCGCCGAGTTTCCCCTGTACTTTATGCCCCTGGAGGAAGATGTGCTGTCGTTGGAGCTAGAGGACTCTTTCAGCGATTTGTACCTGGTAAGACAGAAAGAACCTGGTTTTGCTTGCCCGTATTAATTGGTTTCACAGCACAAGGATCCGGGCTGCGTGTTCCATGCTGCAAAAGCTTTCATGGATATCCAGCAGAGACATGGTTACTTTCCTCGTATCGTCGGCAAGGGCGACAATGCTCGACGGCTGGCAGATCTTCTATTGCGAATGAGAAAAGAACTCGATGCCGAGGAAAGTTCCGGTTTGACTGATCCATCTTCGAGAGGACTTCTCCCGAGTACTAGCACAGAAAGCTTGATCATCATCGACCGCGAAGTGGATTTTGGGACAAGCCTCCTCACACAGCTTACATATGAAGGTTTAATAGACGAAGCAGTCGGCATTAAGCACAACCAGGCGGACGTGGATACAACAGTTGTTGGACCTACCGCTGCACCCCAGGCTCAAGAGTCTTCCAAAGCTCCTCAGCAGACCTCGAAGCAGGGACAGAAACGAAAAATCCAACTGGATGCCTCAGACCAACTATTTAGCCAACTCCGCGACGCGAATTTTGCCATTGTGGGCGATATCTTGAACAAGGTAGCCCGCCGCTTAGAGAGTGACTATGAAACTCGTCACGCGGCAAAGTCGACCATAGAGCTCCGCGAGTTCGTCAACAAGCTGCCAGGATATCAACAGGAGCACCAGAGCCTGCGTGTACACACCAACCTCGCAGAGGAGATCATGAAACACACGCGCTCAGACATCTTCCGCGCGATTTTGGAAATCCAGCAGAACAACGCCGCCGGGAGCGATCCGGCTTACCAACACAACGCCATCGAGGAGCTCATTTCCCGTGACGTTCCTCTGAAAACCATCCTCCGTCTGCTCTGCCTGGAATCATGCATGTCCGGCGGGCTCCGCCCCAAGGACCTGGAAAGCTTCAAAAAGCAGATCCTACAAGCCTATGGATATCAGCATCTCCTTACGTTCTGCGCGCTGGAGAAAATGGAGCTCCTCCAGCCGCGCTCCTCGGCAACAACCATGCTTCTGCCAACAGCCGGCTCGCAAACAGGCATCAAAACCAACTACAGCTATCTCCGCAAGAACCTCCGCCTGGTCATCGAAGAAGTCTCCGAGAAAGACCCCACCGACATCGCCTACGTCTACAGCGGCTTTGCCCCGCTCAGCATCCGTCTGGTCCAATGCGTGCTCCAGAAGCAGTACCTCTTCCATCTGATCAAGGGCGGCCCCGCCCCGGCCTCCCTGAGCACTGCTAGCTCCATCTCCCCCGGCTGGCTGGGGTTCGAGGACGTGGTCAAGAGCGCCCGCGGCGCGACGTTCAGCATCGTCCAGAAAGGTGACGATAAGGCTGTTCGCGCGCGCCAGACCCTCAGCGGAAACAATGCCACCAAGACCGTCTACGTTTTCTTCTTGGGCGGCATTACCTTTACCGAGATTGCTGCGTTGCGGTTTATTGCCTCGCAGGAGGCGCCCAGGCGGCGGATTGTGATTTGTACGACGAGCGTTATTAGTGGGGATCGCATGATGGATGCGGCGATAGAGTCGGGCAGTTTTGCGAAGACTGAGTAGCAGGTGACTGGCTCTGCCAGTCTGGCCGGGTACACTATCCATTTTACAATGATCGAGAATGAAATGATGACCTATCGAGAGTATATCTTATTCCTTATAATACAGTAGGCCATATTCCAATCACCGGGTATACAGCCGCCCAGTCAATACGCGAAACCAGCATTAACACCCATCAACCGACCCTGATACCTCTCCATGACCTCCCCCAACTTGACCATGACGCCCGCCGCCAGCGTCCTGACCTGTTGCTGGGGTTCATCGTCGCCCTTCGCGGGGGGCGTGCGGTCAAACGCCTCGCCCGCCCACTCGCGCAGCTCGAGCACCTGCGCCGCGAAGTCGGTGACCAGGCGCTCCTCTCCCGTGGTTCCGGAGGCGACGTTCAGGTCCACGGTCACGAGGAAGAGTGACAGAAGCGCGGACAGGATCGTCGGGTCGTCGGCGAGCGGGCGCGTGTGCAGGGCGAGCAGGAAGGACAGGGTCTCCTGCGTCAGGGGCGGGAGGAACGGGGTGTTGGGGCCGGCGGTGGAGAGGATGAGGGTGAGGGTTTGGACGAAGAGGCAGAGGAGATGGGGGATGAAGAAGGGGTTGTAGGAGGGGGCGGTTGATCTATGGCATGGTCAGTCAGGTATGGCTTTGGTAGTGTGGAAATCAAGTGGACTTACGAAGAGAACTGCATCATCATCATTTCAAACCGTCCTTTCAGAGGGTAAAAGAAGCCCTCTGCGAGAACCTTTTGGAGGTCTTTTATCGTTGAGTTCTGTTTCTGTGCCTCCCGCTGCTGTCGCTTCTTCTCGACTTCCATCCGCGAGGAGAACGTGCGGACTTTGAGCGCGTTGGGACCGGATGCTGCGTCGGCGGCGTTGGCTGCTAACGGCTGGAGGGATGTCTGGGACAGCTGTTTCGTTAGGCTTGCGATCGGTGACTCGTCGTTTTGGTAGAGCGCTTCCAGATTTGGCGGCAGCTTCTGCGACGGGAATGCAGTGTCCGGTATTGCTGGGAGCGCCAGCATCTGCGCATCTTGCTCCCCATGTCCAGCCAGTTCGCGGGCGCTGAGACCCAGTGCCGTGAGAATGGCGGATCGCTGCGTCTGGGATATGTCGCCGTCGAAGAACATGGCCGAGAACCAGTTCCCCATTTTCGAAGGTTGGGCTGCTATCAATGCGATCATGCTCTGCAATCGGTATTCGTGGAACTTTGGAAGTTTGCCCTCGTCTTGCAGGCCGACCACAATGAGAGCTAGTTCCGTGATATGCTCCAGGAGTTCTGTACCGAATCCGGTTTTGCGTCGAATCAAGCTGGGTGCACTGGTAACGGCTAGGTGATAGCGCTCTAGATCTTCCGTGTCTCGCAGGTATGCTATCAGATCCAGAATGTACCTGGTTTGCTATGTTAGCCAGAGTCGAATAAGCCACGCTTTTACTTACACTGGGGGTGTTGGCTTCTTCCTCTTAACCAGAGTAGGATCATCATCGGAATCAGATGCATCGAAATCAGGGTTCTCGTAGGGTATTTCTTCAGCGTGGTCATCCTCGTTCCCAGAGTCCTCTACCTCTTCGATAGAAACAATTTTGCTTTGCTGGCTCGGTGGCGGTTGAGTGCGAGTAACGGACGCATCCGCCTTTCGTGTCTTCCGGGTCTCATCCTTCTGTGGCTTGACAGCGCCCAAGGAGCCAAAGTCATCTTTTGTTTTAACAAGGCTCAGATACCACTGTGCCTCGTCGCTGTCCATCTCTTCGAGGTCAAATCTCATGGCTTTGCCTGGCTGCTCTATGAGTTGCGAAATGGCTGTGCCGACTATCATGCCCAGGAAACGCGCTTTGGTAGATGCAGCCGCCAGGCGATTAGAGACGGCATTAAGAAATACCCCCGAACGCCCCATATCTTTCACTGCGCCGGCATCCAACCTGGATACGTAGCCCGCTGCGAGAAGGACGACTTGCGTATTCGCTATGTCATGTCAGTACGACTTATGATAGGAGAGTGAAATGGACAGAACCAACCCTCTTGAGTCCTCATTGGAGCATGTTTGATATAGAACTTATCTCCAAATTGCTCAAGACTTCTGGCGAACAGAGTCCTCATAGAATCTGCATCAAAATGTTAGAAAATTCGAGATTGGTCTCGTTGGTAGATTACCTTTGCGGTTTGCGAAATTGGTCAGTATTGCCCGACGGAGGCCAATCGTATGGATTGAACCTCCTTGACCAACGGAGAGCCAGTCTGCAATTTGAGTCTCTAGTTGCTGCCGCTCACCAATGAGCATTGAGAGCAAAGTAGCAACACCATGGACCGTTTCATTGGGAATTTGATAACCTCCCGCAAATCCAGGGACCTCGTCCGAGAAATGTTTTCTCTGAATATCACGAAAAGAAACTTCCAGGACCGCAATTTGCTCCGTTTGTCGGAGACCATCCAAAAGCAGGGCGAACTGTTTCGGAAGAGACTGATCCACGAGGAGTCCGGAGTAAACTTCTCTTACAAGTTGTTCTGGTGGAAAATTAGCGCTGCAAGCCATCAAAGTCTAGTCTGGATTACCTGTATAACCGAGGCTCAGGGCGCGGCTTGTCAGTGATGCAATCGCTTTCCACCATTCCTGGTTGCTCGGATCGGTTCTTGAAACCATGTAACAAATATTCTGGCCCAGCCAAGTGGCATAGGAGTGCCCCTCGCCAACCCACGATACTGAACGCGAGTCACTTGACACTTTATCAATCGTGAGCGCCTCTGCTGCAATTGAGAGAACCCTGCTCGAAGCAATGAGAGAAATAAATTCCTTCCAAGCGACTTGTACTTTTGTTCCATTGTCGTAGGCACTGGAGATATCGGCATATAGGCGCAGCAGAAAATCTTTCTGGTTCAGTAACGCAGATAAGACCGCCAGTATGTCCCTGGCTTGAAGGTGGTAGCTCGACCCTTCTGCATGTTGAGCGGAAGAACGAGCAGCGGTGATCAGTGTGCGTAGCTGGGCAACCAGAGAACTGACACCAGCAACGCTAGAGAGACACCTCAGCAATGCAGCGCGTATTTTGGAGTTTCTTGACTTTGCATCTTTAGGCTTCGCCTTCAGCGAGTCCCAATGATCAGGAATCGTTGTGCTGACCAGGACTTGGAGAATCTGAGCCGTTGTAGGGCTTGGGAGTCTGATGTCAAACTGCCTTGTAGCTGCCTCCTTGCTTGAAGGATCTAGTGTCGCAAGCACCTGGAATAGCTGATCACTGTCAGGCTTCGACTTCAACACTTCGAGGATATAATCAGCCGATGTTGGGTCTGTATTCGGCCTTGCTTGCGGTTTCGGCGTATGGGCTTCGAAGTCAGGTCTATGGGAATCGCCGGTGTCCACAAGGGAGGGCTGGTCATTGCGCGAAACTGTTTTGACAGCCGTGAGGAGTCCGTCCATTGTACACGGAGCAGGTCGAGTCTTCGAGACCGAAAGTGGAAAGCAGATCAGTGACTGGTCACGTGCCGATGAGGTCAGCGGGCTCGACTCGGCCTCTGCTCTCATATCCTGCCAGGCCCTCGTTTCTGCTATTTCCACGATACTGTCTTGGTCGCAGTGTGACGGTCGAGCGTTGCAGCTGCTCCTATTCTTATCGAGACACAGTCAACGTCGCTGGCCTCATTCGGACTGTCAACATGGAATTAATCAACCCTTCGCTCCGATGGTGAGACGCTCTCACATACTGTCTAACAGCACAGCTAATACCGCGCAGGAAATACCTTTACAAGGTACTGAACAAACGGGGCCCCTTTAGTGACGAGGATTGGGTCCCGGGGCCAGAGACAGTGAATACTTTGGAGTCATCCAAGGTTCTGTGAGTACATGCTGGTATTAAACACAGATAGACTCAGAATGCTAATGAGATTGCAGGGTCATGTTCGTCAGGCGCATCCTGCAAGCTGTGCAGTAGCTAATGGAATGCAGAGGAGCCGGCGGCCTAGGATGTGAGATTTTGAAGAACCTGGCTCTGTCAGGCTTCAAGGACATTCATGTCATCGACATGGGCAAGTGCCTATACGAAGAACACTGCTATTACTCCATACTAACATCGAGCAGACACTATTGATATCTCCAACCTGAACCGTCAGTTTCTGTTCCGTCAGACTGACATAGGCAAGCCAAAGGCTGAAGTCGCCGCCGCATTTGTCGAGAAGCGGGTAAAGGGCGTCAAGATTACCCCGTACGTGTGCAAGATCCAGGACATGGACGAGGACTACTACATGCAATTCAAAATCATTGTCTGCGGGCTGGACAGCATCGAAGCCCGACGGTGGATTAATTCGACGCTCGTTGGAATGGTCGATCCAGAAGATCCGGAGAGTCTGAAGCCGCTTATTGACGGTGGATCGGAAGGTATGAACTCTTTCACATTTACCAGCTGTAGTTACATGTAATACTGATCCAAACGCAGGTTTTAAGGGCCAGGCGCGCGTTATCCTCCCGACTCTCTCATCATGTATAGAGTGTCAGCTGGATATGCACGCCCCACGACCAGCAGTTCCCCTCTGCACTATTGCCACTATTCCGCGCCAACCCCAGCATTGCATTGAATGGGCGCACCAGATTGCCTGGCAGGAGAAACGCAGAGACGACACCTTTGACAGCGACGACATGGAGCATATCAGCTGGGTCTACAAGGCTGCTCTGGAGCGCGCGGAGCAGTTCCATATCCACGGAGTGACTTTCCAGATGACCCAGGGAGTGGTGAAGAATATAATTCCGGCTATTGCGTCCACGAACGCCGTCATCGCCGCATCCACGACTTCCGAGGCGCTGAAGATCGCCACGTCCTGCAACCCGTATCTGGAGAATTACATGATGTACGCCGGAGAGGAAGGCGTTTACACGTATACCTTCGATGCAGAGAAGAAACCTGACTGCCCTGTATGTGGGAATCTCGCGCGGAAGATGATCATCGATCCAAGCATGACGTTGGAGGCATATATCGAGAGCCTGGGCGAGCGGGCGGAGGCGCAGCTGAAGAGGCCCAGCTTGCGGTCAGAAGAGAGGACACTGTATCAGCGTTTCCCGCCGCAGCTGGAGGAGCACACGAGGCCGAATTTGAAGCTCAAGCTGAGGGATCTTGTCGAGGATGGGCAAGAGGTTGCAGTGAGCGATCCGGCGTACGCGATCGACTTTCGATTCAAATTGATTCTCAGATAATCGCTTGCTTGAATGTGATATGATGTGAAATGACTGCACGTTTTCTAGAAATGGAGACAAATATAGCAGCTGGATTTCTATATCTAACCAGATCCCTGACCAGACTCCCTCGTAAGACATTGGCCGACTTTTCCTAGCTGTACAAACAAGAGAATGAATAAAACTCGCATTCCAACGCCGTAAATGCAACAAGCTTCATCGCCAAAGCATGGTCTACCGGGTGATATCTGCCAACCCCCTCTTCCACCTTGCACACTTCAGCTTGAGCACCTTGACGCTCTCCAGGAAGAGCACATCACTGTCGAACTGGCCAACGCTCTCAACGTTGAAAATAAAGTGGTCCCGCACTCTCCCTAGTTTCACCTTGCCCTGGAACTCATCGTGTCTCAAGCACTCCCTGCTCACGGTATCTTTGAACGGGTCGACGACGACCGCTTTCGACTCGCCCTCGTGGCCCTCGTATCCGCTGTTTTTCCGCGCTGCCTCCTCGCGCGTGACGGGCTCAAGGCCAATGACGCTTCGCGGGAAACACTTGGCGAACTTTTTCGCGTCTTCACCGATGATAGGACGCTCGATCTTGATATCCGGCATTAGACGGTACGTTGCAGTAGCGACAGGCGAGAACTTTGCATGGTCCGCTCCAATACCCTTGATGCAGTGCAGCTCCATCTCAATCTTCTGGCCGGGGCGCATCTTGGCGACCAAGATGTCCGGGTTAACGGGTTGGACAGCGGCATCACCGGCAAAGAACTGTTCCTGACGCCCAACCGGATGGAAGGAGATGTCCTTGGCGTAGACGTGCGCATTGTGGTATAATTTGCGGGGATCCTGTTCGCCGGGCGCAGCGTTGCGGTTCTCGGTGCATTCGGCGTCTAGACGCATGACTATGGTGTTGTAGTCACTGGGAGTACTGCCGCTCTCGGGATCGTCTTCGCTGGGCTTCTTAAACCAGCGTAGCCAGTTAATGCCGTCAACAGAGCCCTTGAGCGGGATCAGACCCAGTCGCTGGGCAAGAACTTCGTCCTGGATCACGGAGGTGTTGTTGTGGACGAAGACGAACTCGATGGCAAGCGACGGGACCTCGGATATCAGAATTCGGCGGAAGGCGTTTGCGACCGCTGCATCGAGGCCGATCAAGGAAAAGGAAGCTTCGGATCGGTCATTGTGGTGGAATTCGACTTTGAAGTCCTGTCGGGGAAAAGTATGAGAACGATGACACGCACAAGGGATGTTCTGGATTACTATTCGACATACATTCTTGAACTTCTCTAGCGCCCACTCATGCGACTCGCCGGGCCAGTGGCCTGGGAAGTCCGTGGCGGGGATATTGGTGACAGTCTCTGCATTGACGCCGATGATCTAACATAGATTAGCAAGGGACGGACCGCGCAGTGGACCGAAAGCATCCTGACGCACCCTTCTGCGATCCAGCTCCTCCTGTGACGGAATAAGCGGCGCCATTTCGTAGGCAGCGGTTTGGGAAGAGGAACGAGCGACTGTATGCCTTCAGATAATTTCTGGGCGGCAGTATTTTTCGCGGGCGGTCAGGCCCGTTTATTCCGTGGCCGCTAGCACAGCGAGTTACCGCGGACCGTCTGGGACTGGCACCGGAAAAGTATTAGTCAGGGTGCAGCGTAAACGGGTGCCAAGGGCCAACCAGCGGCGGCGTGATGACCGGTCACGTGGGCGCCGAAATGAGCTCAACGTCGTCGCTCCCGCATCGCCAAACCTCAGGCCCTGCGTTTCCGTCCGGCTCCAAGACAGTCCCTTGTCTCCCGTTTTCGCCAATTCGTCTCCGAGCTCCGGAATGGCTGCATCCTTTGCTCGCCTGGCGGGCAATGCGCCCAAAAGGGTTTGTGCCCATCCCGCCAGCCTCAAAAGCACAACCATCCCCAGATCCCGCTCGATAGCGACCTCGCTCCCACGTCGTTCGGCCGAGCCCACCAGCTACCAGGCCACCAGGCTTATCCCGACCGATCCGTCCTTCACACATTTTGCCAACAAGGGCTCTGCGGAGGACACCGAGACTGGCGCAGACCCCGAGTCGAGGGCCGAGGGCATCGACCGCAAAATCCGCCATTACACAGTCAACTTTGGTCCTCAGCATCCTGCAGCCCATGGTGTCCTTCGGTTGATTTTGGAGCTCAATGGCGAGGAGATCGTCCGCGCTGACCCTCATGTTGGATTGCTGCACCGTGGTACCGAGAAGTTGATCGAGTACAAGACCTATATGCAGGCGCTGCCGTACTTCGACCGATTGGATTATGTCTCCATGATGACGAACGAGGAATGCTTCTCGCTGGCGGTCGAGAAGTTGCTGAATGTTGAAATCCCCGACCGAGCCAAGTGGATCCGGATGTTGTTTGGGGAGATCACTCGCATCCTCAACCACCTCATGTCTGTCCTCTCTCACGCCATGGATGTTGGTGCACTGACGCCCTTCTTGTGGGGTTTCGAAGAGCGTGAGAAGCTCATGGTAAGTGACACGACACCCGAGCGCGCTACCAGCGATGGGAAAAGCTCTGACCAACGATACCTTCGAAACAGGAATTCTACGAGCGTGTTTCCGGTGCCCGTTTCCACGCTGCCTATGTCCGCCCTGGTGGTGTGGCGCAGGACCTTCCCCTTGGTCTCCTCGATGATATTTACCAATGGGCGACGCAATTCGGTGACCGTATCGACGAGACCGAGGAGCTGCTCACGGATAACCGAATCTGGAAGGCCCGAACTCAGGGTGTCGGTGTTGTCCCTGCGTCCGAGGCACTGAACATGAGCTTCACCGGTGTGATGCTCCGTGGATCCGGTGTTCCCTGGGATATTCGCAAGTCCCAGCCGTACGAGGCCTACGATCAGGTCGAGTTCGACGTTCCTGTCGGTGTCAACGGCGACTGCTACGACCGGTACCTCTGCCGTATGGAGGAGTTCCGTCAGTCGCTCCGCATCATCCACCAGTGTCTGAACAAGATGCCGCCCGGCCCGGTCCGTGTCGAGGACTACAAGATCTCACCGCCCCCTCGTGCCGCCATGAAGGAGAACATGGAAGCCCTCATCCACCACTTCCTCCTGTTCACCAAGGGCTACTCGGTTCCCCCTGGCGAGACTTACTCCGTTATCGAAGCACCCAAGGGCGAGATGGGTGTTTTCCTGGTCAGCGACGGCAGCGAGAGGCCATACCGCTGCAAGATCCGGACACCTGGTTTCGCCCACTTGGGTGGATTTGACCAAGTCGCGCGTGGGCATCTTTTGGCTGACGCTGTGGCTATTGTCGGTGAGTATTCTGTCGTTTATTACCTTCAAACTAAACAGCTAACACACGCTAGGAACGATGGATCTTGTCTTCGGTGAAGTCGACCGGTAGAATTGTCCAGGACCACCTATCTATCTACTATTCCTAGATTCCTTCTGTAAGACTACTCCAGATACACCGAGCTTGCCTCACAGCGGACAGGATAAAGCCGATAAAACCCCGTTTTCCAAGTGCTCCGTGTCCTTGTAATGGCGTTGTCTCTTATGTCTCCATTTTCATCTTTTGTCATTTCCTCTGTTGGTGGTCGTTTCGCGTGGCTGTCCTGTGTATAGTGGCACGTGTTTCCTAGAATATCATGCGTGAGTAGCGAAAAATATTGGAGTCATCTAGTGCTTGTATATTTCAGTAATAACTTGGATCTATAGATTCTAATTGCTGTTCCACAACATAGAATACGAGATGAGCTCCCGCCATCAAATGAATCTAGCTCTATTCAACCCCCAGTATACGTAGCTAGGAAGAACTCATGAGCAGAGAGATAAGGAAAATAGTCGTTAGTGCCAAAGAACAATGACCGATCTGGTAGGAAAAGCCCAAACCGAACGCCTCACGATGAAAGTCCCAGCGCCAATGCAAAGACAATAAATCACAGCACACCCAGCAAACGAAACGCACCCAGTCCAATATAAGCCGAGTCCCCCACGCACCCCGCCGAGTCAATCAATCATACATTATCATCATCGTACATAAAGTTGATATCCCGCGGCCGGCGGCGATTATACGACACAAACTCCCGATCGCCCTGCGGGCGCTCGTTGCGCGTGTTGGCGGTCAGCATGCTCTGGATGCTCATGCAGACGCTCTCGACGGTTTGGACGGGCGACCAACCGGCGGAGCTTAGGAGGTCGAGGCAGATGATGCCGTTGCTGTAGACGTGCGGGTGGATGGGGATCGGGCGCGGGGTCGCGGAGGAGGCGGGGAATTCGATGAATTGGACTTCTGGGGGTTCTGTGGAGGAGGAGGGAGGAATCCCAGTCAGCGGGCGCCCTCGGGCAGTGGTGGTGTTGTGGGTTACCGATTGGGTACTTCGAGTTAAAGGTGAATCTCAGCCGGTACACCTGGTCCCGGTACAGCGGGTTGTCGTCCAGGACTCGGATGTCCATTTGCCATTCCTCGAGGTTCTCGGCTTTGGCGAGGGTGATTCCCGGGGGGAGGTGTTCCTGGATCTATGGTATGCCGTCAGTCGAATCCTGCGCCCTAGCGATAAAGCAATCACAGGATCTTCGACTTCGAGTAGCCGGAAAAGCGACGGGGGGTAGAAAGAGGAAATACCTTGACAAGCTCCTATGCGCTGGTTAGTCCGAGTCGAATGAACTGGCGGATAGTCGATGGCTCATACCTTTCCCAGACGCTTCCCGGCGAACATGGTTGGAGATATTCTGTACAGATCAACCTCGAAGTCCTTCCCTAGCAGACACTGTGCGATTTGGCTGGAGGTTGTTGCTTTCGCATGTAGATGCGGCGGAGCGGCTATGACTATGACGTCGTGAGGCGCGGGGAGGTACGCTGAGGGGCAGCTTCCACGAGGGAGTACGAGACGGGATGGTAAATATGGTACAGTAGGAGAGAGAATAGAATAAAAATAAGAATAAGAATGTAAAGTGCAGGAGGGAAGGCAGAAGAGAAAAGGCAGACAACAAGACTGGGATCCGGTCACCTGCAGCCCGTCATGTGATTGGCCGGTGTATGACTTAGTCATTTGTCTTGGCATTGCCCGATACGTCCACGAGCCCTAAGTCAAGTATTCATCTGCTATTCCGTCCCTCCCTGGGCCACTTGACATAAAAACGTCTTATTAAAACGATGGGTTATGTAAAACCTCACAGCGTAGAATGATAGTATGTATACAGATAACAACCACCCAAGCCATCAGATCTAGGTGGCAGTAACGTAAGGCGACAACGAAAAGCTCACCCCATTCGCAGACGCCGTGCTCACAGCATCGGCGGGCAAAGTCGTCGTGACGATGGCAGTGTCGTCTTCGGCCAAGGGCCATTTCTTGCCGTTGATCCACTGCTTGGGGCAGGCGTTGCGGGCGATAAGTCGGATTTTCTCCTGCAAAAATCAATCAATTAGCAACCGTCTCAGCGCGCAAGTAGATGAGAACGGGCTATCCTTACGTCCTCGACGTTGACCTCACGGGTGATTTCCGAGGCCACAATATACGTCACTTTATCCTCGGGCAGCCACACCGGATACAGATCGTCCAGGTGGCAGACCGGGAGGAACGCGGCGACGCTGTTTGGCAGGCTCCCGGAGCTGATCTCATCAATCAGCTCGTCGTTTTCCCAGGTTCCTTCGTAGCCCTTCTTGCTCTGCAGGTAGCCGCTCGACTCGGCCAGCTCCAGGCCGTCCACGTTGTACTTGCCCAGGTCGCCGTAGCCCTTCAGCTTGGGGTCCTTGTTTTCTCGGAGGAAGATGTAGGCCCGGCCGCTGTCGTCGCATTCGCGCAGGTAGTCGGTCTCGTATGTGCACGGGTCGATGTCGTACACGGACCGCGAGACGTTGACAATGTAGCCCCAGTCCTGGTACCACAGGTAAGAGATGGCAGCGGAGAAGACAGACTTGCCGATTGCCGTGTCCAGGGCGTCTTGGTCACTAGCCTCGACCTTCTCGGCGAAGTCGCCGTCCTTCAAGAGCTGGGGCAGCGCATTCGTATCGCTCCCGTAGGTGTACATTTCCGAGTTGTCGGGCGTCTCGTTGATCATCGACTCTCCGAAATGCTTGACAGCCTGTCTGAGGATGCCGGTGGTATTGGATATCGCATCCTCGAGGCCGCTCATCTTGCTCAGCTCGTCCTGGATCCTGTAGATGGCATTAGTAAAAACATCCCACAGCCGCAACGGGAAATAACTCACACGCTGGCTCCATCCTCGGCCGTGGCAGAAGCAACACCTCCCTCAGTGCCCACAGCGCCGCCAGCTACTCCCAGCACAGTGCTTGCGCCCGCGCTGAATGGGCCAGCGGCGGCGCTCACAGCCCCGAGGAACCCTGACATTACCGAAGGCAGCCAACTTTGCGCCTGGGGATGGGTTAGTCACTAAGCAAACCGACAGGCCTCGGGGGTAACATACCGATGAGTCAATCTCATGGTCAATAAACGTGTCGGTGAGACTCATGGACTGGCTCGCAAAATCGATCTGGGTTTGCTGGATGGAGTCGAGGACCGACTGGATCCAGTTATGGAAGTTCTGCACCGCGGTAAGGATGAAATAGTTCTGTTTATTCTGCGAACCACCCTCCATGCACCCATTTCCATTGATCTTCCAATGGCAGTCGACGTCTCTGTCAACGCTCCATTAGCCGCGCGCTGTTTAGGCCATAGACGATACGAACATTTCGCAAGACCAGTCGTAAACGCCTTCAGAGTGCTGGGCCAGCGTGGTGGGAAAGTCCGTGTCATACGGGGCGAACTTGTTGGCCCTGTATGGATTGGCCCATGTTAGCAGGCTCAACAGCCATGGCAGGTCAGGTATGGATCAGGTCACTCACTGATACCCCAACCACAAGCCAACACGGAACTGCTGCCAGGTCGACTTGTTTTTGCCGCTGTCCTCACAGAGGATGTCCATCGGCGGGAGCGTGGGCACAGGGGCGGAACTGGAGGAAGGCGAACTGCTCGAAGACGGGGCATCCCGTCGCTGGGGGGCTCCTGGGAGAGCGCTGGCCGTAACGGCTAGGATACTCGTTAGCCCGGGAGCAAGAGTAGACGTAGGGCAAAGGAAACCCACCCAGGATCCCGGCCAAAAAGGGAGTGTAGCGCATTGTCCTGAAGACTCTCGGTGCAGACCGTTCTGTCTAATCCATCAGGCCAATGCGACGGTATTTATACTGGCAGATTGCATCCCCTGGCTCAGGGGCCGGCGGATATCTACCGTGAGAATAGATACGTAGTAAGGTGATCGGCGTCGCTTGGGGGCCAAATGGTGGACTTGATCCTTCTGGGGGCCAAGTTAAGCATTTGGCCCTGTCAGGCTGTCGAGCTTAATCTCTCTAGAGATCGCCGTTGCTGCCTGTCGGATCGATCGACGTGGCCCTACCATCTGTTTATAGGGTCAGCCTTGGATTGTCATCGCATCATGCCGGGAGAAAAGGGGCAGACCCGGCATCCACTCCAACATACAGCCCTTTTTTGCCGTCGACTCGAATGGTTGTATCGTCTGTTACTATGGTAGTAAACCCAAGATCATCCTGGACCGCACCAAGGGGAATACGAGCAACAAGCCCTAGCTATCCTTAACAGACAACCCCCGCGGCATGACGACCCGCCAGGAGTTCACAGGCCTGTTGAGACAGAATATATCTTTGCACACGAAGCAATCATTAGACATCCTCAACACCATGAAACAGGCTACATTTACCGGCTTGGATCTCCGAATGGTCTGATCTCATAGATAATCTAATTACATAGCTGCGTTGCGGGCATGGAGTATGTTGCAAAAGAAACCATAGGCAATGAATCAACAGTAGTACCAATCGACTCGGCAGCCTTGACTGCCGATTGTAATCATGGCCGAATCATAATTATGTTCACGCGTAGCTCAATGGGGAATCACAGTATGCAAAACAAATAGCATCGGCTCACGCATGGGGTTTCCGCTTGGCCTCGCGCTCAATCTTCTCTCGCTGTTCATTGTCCTTCATCTCTCGCACCTTGGCGAGGACAACCTCGCGGAAGATGGCCCCGCGCGCAATCTTGCTCAAGCTCCTTTTGTGGGTGGTACCAGGACGGACATTGGCGGGGGCCGGATTCGCGCTCGGTTTCGGGGGACTCGGACGCGTCGCAATTCCAGACGCTTGGGCCTCTTCCGTCATTTGGGCAGGGCTGGGGATATCTTCCTCGTCCTCTTCCTGCACCTTGAGCGCCTCGATACGGTTTGCAAGTTTGATAATCTCGATGCCTCGCTTGAGACGCGACTTCGCGATGTACGCACGGATCTCGGGCACCAGATCACGATCGCTAGCAGACTCGCCCCTCAGCCAGGGGTGCTTCAGGGCAACCTTCGATGATGCGCGTTTTGCCGGGTCCGGCTGGAGAAGGGTGAGAATGAAGTCTTTGGCGTCACTGGAGACTTCACGCCAGTAGCGCGCATGGAAGACGATTTGGCCGTGTCGGCACTCTTCAATCAGGTCGCTCAAATTCTCCGACCGGAATGGCGAGTATCCGCATAGAAGGGTATACGTGATGACGCCCAGCGACCATAAATCAGCGGCCTTGCCGTGGCCTTGTTTCAGCATGATCTCCGGCGCGGCATAGCCAAACGATCCAGCCATGCTCGTAAGGACCTCCGAGGGGTCTTCCAACGCCTTGGCAATACCAAAGTCAGCCAGGACTAGCGGGGACTCGGCTGCCGGGGCCAGGTAGAGAAGATTCTCCGGTTTCAGATCTGGAGAAAGCCGGTCAACTCAACTACATGCAGACAACGCAGGCAGGATAGACGAACCTCGGTGGACAATGTTCCGTTCGTGCAAGTAATTGACGGCGTCGAGAACTTGCCGAATGGTTTGGGATGCATCCTTCTCGGTGAACTTGCCGTACTCGCAGATCCTATCGAACAACTCGCCGCCAGTCGCAAGCTGCGTGACAATGTAGAATTTGTCCTATCGTCGGTCAGATCAGGGAGAAGTTTCGCAATCCCACAATCGCTCACCTTGGATTCGAACCAGTCGACAAAATGGACAATATGGGGGTGGTTGAGGGCCTGCAGCATCTCAAGCTCATCGTAGACCATTCGCTCGTTCCCGCGGACATTTTTCTTTAGGATGATTTTGACCGCGACCTTTTGCGTGCTGGACTCTGCCTCGCGAACAATGCCATAGGTGCCGGCACCTAACGTTCGTCCAAACTTGTACGATGCTCTATAGCGATAAGCACGGGCTCAGACCAGAATGGACACGGGGGGAACGCGGAGGGAAATCGTACTTCTTCTCGTAGCTTTCTGGTTGCCCCGATAGCTTATGGAGCATATTAGAAACTGGACAGACGTTAGCAATGGCAGAGGGCAATTATAGAAACACTCTGAAACTCACAACTCATGATTGTAGGTGGGAGACGCGCAGGCTCCAATTCAGCGTCGGGAGCTCTGTCGAAGATGAGGAACTCCAGTGAAGCGAGCTGGACGGGAGAGGTAGAAAGGTAAGGTAAGGAGAGAAGGACTGAAACAGGAGTAGGGATCTGCGAGCAGTCAACAGTCAGCTATTTAGGGATCCAAGTGTTTTGTGGAGCACACAAGGCAACAACGCTGCTGGGCAGGACCATGGGACGGTGATAGGGGAGGGGAGAGTGGGGTAGCGGGACGCGCAGGGCGTACAATGGCACAGAGGAATGTTAGGGCAGACACAGGAAAGAGACACGAACCTCGGGGAGACTGGGAGAAAAGAATGAAGGAGGAGGACGGAGAAGAATTTAGAGGAGAAGGAAGAGGAAGAGGAAGAGGGGGGAGAGGGAGGGGACAGGAGGGTCTGGACCTGGAGAACAGCACAGCCACTGCGGCTGGTTCAGCCTTATCACGTGTATTGCACACAGCCACCTACTCTAAATGGACAGGACATACATAGTTACTCAGACCCAACTTCTCTGCACATACCCCGTCAACTGGCGTACATCTCGCCCAGCACCGCGTCGCAGAACTCCCTGTAGTACTCCGTCCCCTTCCACCCCCTCGTCTCGCTCTTCAGTCCAACCGTATTCCACCCCTCGGCCCGCAGCCTCGCAATGCGCTGCTCCCTGGTCTCGCGCCTTGAATCCAAGCTTCTCCTAGGACTATTCTCCCCTGGTTGAGACTGGTCCTTGACTGGACTGAAGCTCCAAAATGACGCGGACCGCCGGATCGTCTTGGACACTCGCCGAGTATGCTGGATCTCCGCCACCTCGTCAACCAGAGCCTGGATATCCGCGATGCGGGACCCGACGCGCGCGCGCACGAACTCAATGTTGCTATTGTAGCGCATGATGGACTGTGCGTGTGGATATGCTGATTGCGGCGGTCTCCTAGCCACAGACGAATCGCTGTTCGGCGTCAATTCCGAGAACTCGTCGCAGCCCTTCACCTGTCGCGAAATGAAGCCCTTCGCTTCCGCCGGCGGGACAATCTTGATCGGAAGCGGAGGAGGCTTGCGACCCCTTCCCGTCTGACTCATCCGAGCAACAGGCTTCTGCAACGGCTCAAAAGGGGCCAGACACACCGACCCGAACTCGCCAGACGACTTCCTAATCTGCAGCGGCGACGGCATGAGATGCGTCTTCTCCGTATTCCCAAGAGGCAACCTGAACGGCATGGGATCAACACAGTAGTAGTCCTCATTCTCCGAAACAAACGGGTCATCTCCATCCGGGAGGTCAATGGACCTATCAATAATGCGCGTAATGCTGCTAAGCAGACTCGTCGCCGCCGACGACGACCCTTCTGACAAATCCGACTCGGACGGCGTCGACGCATCCCCCGCAGTCTCGGGACTGGGGACCTGCTCATCGTCGTCTACTTCCTCGGGACCTCCAGGAGCCGGGATCGTAGCCGGAAGCACCGCGCTGCAAGCCACGAAACTGTCCAGCGCCGCGCGCAGCAGCGGAAGCTTGTTCTTGGAGTACTTGTGTGCGACCTCGCCGAGGATTTCGTACGAGATTGCGCTGTAGAAGTGCAGATAGCTCTCGTGGACTGGATGGACCTGTTTCATGCTGTTGTCAGTTGATTCCGGGGCCACTGTCGTAGACCAGCTGGAAGGAAATACATACCGGCTCTGTCGCGCTCTGGAGCAACTCAGCAGAACGCGCGGCACACTGCTTGTACTGGCGCTGGGCATACAGCAGCTTCACCCCCACCAGCGCGGATTTCCACTGGGACCGTGTTTTGGGCATGCTGGGTGGTGCGTGTGTGTCGAAGGTTGATCTCGACGCGGAGATGTTACTGGATAGTATCCTAGGAACCATGATTGATGACTTCAAGCTGGGGCCAAAGATAAACAGACAAGGAATCAAAGACAAAATGGGATTCTAACAGAGCATACAGCAACCAAGTCGAGGGTCTGGTCAAAAGAATGGTTGGGTTGTCGTGTGGAGGAAGAGAGAGAGAGTCGCGAAGACGCAGCGAAGGGCTCGCTCTGTATGCACTCGGGCTCGTCAACAACACGTCGAGGCGCGGCCGTCAACGTCAACAGTGAAAGACGCGTACTGTTGTTTTCACTCTACACGCTCCCTTGGATCAAAACTATCTATGGCGTCTGCGAGTATATCGTATGCAACCAATTCAACCCAAAACCAGTGTCCTCCAAGGCAAAGCATTATTTGCATTAAATATCCTCTAAATGGTAGCCGCACAAGGGCTATTGCAGTATAGTTCAATGCATTCCAAACGCATGCAACCAGTGCCGGCGTCTTCAGCAGAGAGGTGACACGTCGTAACTCGTGAGACGAAGGCAAGCTCCGTAGATGCAAAAGATCGATCATCCGCCACTCTCCGAAACCACGCTGGTATCATTCCTCTCCTGTCCAACATGAACCCTCGCCAAAGAATCTCCTGTCGATTTGAGTGAATCCAAAAGGTCCCCCAAAAGCCTATCCAGCTCACCAGCGACACGTCCATCGTCAACACCCTCAGTCAAGCTCTCGACAGACGGAGGCACAATAAAAGGGAACCCAATCGGTTCAGGTTCAGCAGGTTCTGCGGCTGCTGGACGAGGAACCTTTTTAGCCGTGGATATCGGCTCCTGGATCGGCGAGCTCATTGTGGACGGGAACTCCATATCCCCCGGCGGGAACGGCTCGGGTTGGGATTCTGGGTCTGTGATGATCGTGCTGTTTCGCCATAGCGGATGTGTGTCTTCCTCGTCTGGGCCCGGCCCGTCTAATACAGATGACGGCTCGTACTCGCCGTACCCGATCTCATTTAACATCGAAGGCACTTCGTGGGAGAAGAAATGGTCGCGTTGCGGGGATATGTGTGCCCGTGGGGTCGACGGGCGGTCGAAGCGGAATGGATCATACTCGGAGTCTTCCGACGCTGACGAAGAGGACGGGCGTGCATCTCCAGGTTCACCCAGTTCAATCGAGGGCGCTATTGACGATGGACGAGAATCGCCGGGATCGCCTAGATCCACAGAGCCCGCTGTCGATGAGGGATGCGCGTCGCCCGGTTCGCCCAGGTCCAGTGAAATTGAGGCATCCGAGGAACGAACCGCAGTTGTGGGTGCTTTGATAGTACCATGGACACTCTCTTCTGCAGTGTCTGTCGGGCCCGCCTGCTCCTCTCCCGCGCCTGGGCCCATCACCGGGAAAGTCCACTCCATCGTGGCACGCTTTTCTGCTGGCTCAGATCCAGCCTGTTGACCCTCCTCGCTGGATCCCAGTTCACCCTCAGGTTCATTCTCCGGAGTCGACGCAAGCGCCGGAAACTTCCACTCCATTGTTGGAGGCCGAGGTCCGGACTCCTGTTGATAGGCCAGGTTCCCAGTGTCGTCGTAATCCTCGGCGCTGGATGACTGTGACTGCTCTTCACTGGATCCCCTGTGCAGGCGCCCAGAAGACTTGTTGGCCTTGATCGTGTGCGCGTCAGCGAGTTGGAAAGGCTGGGCGGACGCCGGCCCGGCCGCATAGTGCGATGAATCAAACGACCCAAAATCAATGTCGATGAAGGTAGACGTCACCGATGAACGATCAGTGACAGTGCGAAGGGGAAGGTCTGTGGAAGGTTGCTTTTCCTCGACAGGAACAAAATCGTTCTTGGTCTCATATTTGTAATCCGGCTTCTCTTCGTCGAAGATGCCCTCCATGGCTACAGCGCCGCGTTTCACTCGCTCATCAAAATTCGCCTTCTCATCCGCAGTCACTTCGGTAGAGGCCGGCTCCGTGGAATTCTCGTCGGTAGGTTTCGGTGACGGGGAATTCATCTCCTCTTCCATCTCGGCCAGAGACGTCGCCAGTTGGTCCAGGTCCAAGACGGAGAACCTACGCTCAAATCCATCAGTAGTGGAGAAATTCCAGTCGTCATCGGAATAGCTTTCGCCAGGGACCTCCGCGGCGGCGGCACCGCCGGGATGAAAGAGCGAGATTCTCTGGCCACCTCGCTGAGACCACTGGTAATAGATCCTGACTAGCTCGCTTAACGAGGACGTAGGATACTGCTCCTCGGAGTCGGCAATGTATGGATGAGACAGTATATCCTGCATAGAGGGCCGTGTAGCCGGGTCTGACTCAAGAGCATACGAAACAAGCTCCTTCAGATCGTCGCTGTAGTTTTCTTTGGCCAGTCGGGGGGTAGTACGGTTGAGTTGCCGTCCGATTTGTATTCGTTCGCGTAGGTTCGAGTTTGGCGGGTTTCCTGTCGCAAATTCGAACAGCGTGCAGCCATATGCCCAAACATCAATCTAGCCAGTCAGTGGCTAATACGGCACGTAAAGACCAGCTAGACCTACCTCTCCACCGTATTTAGGCGCCTCACCACGAACAGAAAACATCTCCGGCGGCATCCAGTGCGGGGTGCCGATCCACGTCGAGCGTTTATCTAGCTGAGTCTGGAGAATGCCCGCAACACCAAAATCACAGATCTGCAGCCGGCCCTCTTCATGGATGAGTATATTTGCAGCTACAAATCGCCAAGTCAGCTTTCATCCGAACGCTGCGACGAGGGATACAACCTTTGATGTCCCGATGTATCACACCGGCATCATGGATGGCACGCAAACCCACAGCCAGCTCGCGCGCAATCGGGATAATGAACTTTTCATCCAGCTGGTCACCTGTGGCTCTCATCTGTCATTTTGCGGTCAGCTCATCCAGCAGCTGCGAATACAACAACTCCGCAACATACCAAGGTGCGCACACTCCCGCCGGGACAGTACTCGCAAACGAGCCACAGCTGCGACTGGATGGAAACAGCCTCGATCAGCTCATTAATATTCCTCGCGCCGGCGTCCTTGACCTGCTTCATGACCTTGGTCTCATGGATGAAGTCCTTGATGGACTCGTCCTTGAAGTCGCGGCCGGACCTGTAGTCCATGGAGTCGATATCCATGACCTTGACGGCAACGAGGCGGCGCGAGGGGAGCTGGTGGCCCTTATACACGCGACCGTACGAGCCTTTCCCGATGAGCTCCTCGAATCCATACGCGGGGGCGTCGGACTTGGCTCTGCGGCACATTTCCTGGACGGCTGCGCCCTGCTCGCGAGCCAGTTTCATGGCCTCGACCTTGTGTTTGGAGATGGCGGCCACGGCGGACGAGGGGTCCAGAAAATGGGAGGCACGAGGGGGATCCATGGTGGAAGGAATGCATGGGAGATGGAAGGGAGGTGTTCAGAAGAGAGAAGTACTGCACGTTGATGCTGGGATCATCTCGGCTCTTGGCAGCGATAAGATGATAGAAGATAAGATAGGAGAGAAGATAAACGGTTTCGGGACTGGATTGTTCACACACACAGCCGGCCACCAGCTAGCCACTGTTAAAGTTTACAGGTTATAGGTATAGTTCCGAGACATCTCTCCACTTTTGGGGCTCTAGTACCGACCAGCAATTATGCTGTACCAATTCGGTAGAAGCCAAGCATTAAAAAAAAAAAAAAAAAAAGAAGTGACCCTGAGCACGTTTTAAAACATGGGGAAGTCCAAATTCTCTCGAATCTACAGGTTACATGCGACGACCTCTGCATGCTCCTGTGGTGGGATGGAACATGTATACACCCAGGAGTACGAATGAATGGATCTTCGGAGGGCTGATGGGCGCCCAAGCAACCATCATCCTCGCCATTGGAATGTGAGCCCCGGCTTCCCTTCCTCTCCAGCTTGCCATTCGCTCGTCTAACAAGATCCAGCTATATTCTGGTGGAATGGCAACTATGGCTGCTCCCGCGGGCCATCCAAATCACCCCGTCGTATACAGTCCCTGTTAACGCGGTCATTCTCTGGTTCGCCTGCATCTACGAGTTCTTACTCTCGCTCGACGCCATGCGCCACAAGAACAACATCCTTCTGTTCGCCATCTGCGTCAGTAACATTCTCGTCGCGGCCTTCGCGGGCATGCAGTATCCGGACATGAAGGGCTTCTGCGAAACCATGCCCAAGCAACGGGCCATGTATGACAAGCCGCTGGTGGATCTGAGCAGAAACATCTGGCCGCAGATCCGGGGCCCTCAGCTTGTAATGCCCATCTTTATTTCGCTTTGCACCCTCGGGATCTGGTGGCTGGCCTTTCAATTGCATAATCAGTATTCCTGGTCGATCTACCGGAGTGTGCAGGGTTCTTCACAAACAAGATCCCGATATCTGGCTTATGAAGTGAGTACAGGATACTATCAACTTGTCTAATCTGTATAATCGCGCTAAACGGTTACAGTTTTACATTGTCTTTGTTAAGCTAGACGCCTTCTTTATAATTTGCTTTGTTCTGCATTATGGCTTGATCGATGTCCACTTTATCGAGCCGGAATTCGGCGTGACTATGTCCGTCATACCAGCCCTTACAATCGTCATGGTCTTGGGGGTATACTTTGTCCGCAAGGAGTATAAACTGCCAATGGCATTTGTGATTGTAGGCGACCTACACTATCCTCTATCTTGAGTACTGTATGAACCACCGAGTCTCATGTTAATGCAAACAGGTCTGTCATCTGGCCATGATCGCATATATAATCTCTCGGATCGCTGTACTCTTCGGAGACGGTCATCTCGCCGCCACGCCTACCAAGGACACGACGCTTCTTTTCGCATTTGCATCCTTATTCCTAACCATTCTCTCTCTTGTGTTCGGAGTCCGGTGCGTTATGAACTTCGGGCATGGGCTCAAGCCGATTCTAGCGGGTAAGGCTCATTCGGTGCGCGCATCCTATGATTTCCACACTATGTCGAGGCACTCGCCTGTGCGGGATTCGTTTTCAAATCGACGATTATCGCTTGCTTAGGAGGTCAGCGTCGAGGGAAAAGCGAGACAATCAGTCTCTCAGTGTATTAAGTTTAATTATGGTATATCTCTACTAATCTAATGTCTTCCGTCTATAACATCAACCTCTAGAACGACGCCAACTCACGAGCATAAACCCAACTGACACCACCAATCCCAGCCCGGCCAGCCCAACGCCCATGTACAACGCACCACGGTATCCCTGTAGCGTATCGCGGCCGCCATTGTTGACATGCGACTCGACGGTGCCGGCGAACCCCAGACCCATCGAAATGGAGTAGTTCACCGTCGTGGTGAGCAGCGACGCGGCGAGGCCTTGGTGCTGCTTGGGCATGGCGTTGCTGAGAATCAGCGTTCCTGATGGGAAGGACATGTCCCTATGTTCTGTTAGCGACCGACTCGACTCGAATTGCCCCCCCACACAGCAGCAGACGCGGACGGTAACTTACATTCCCCAGCAAGTCACGATACTAACAACAAACGCCTGAGCCCAGTACGTCTGGTCCACCGGCACGGTAGCAAAAAGCGCCAACCCGGTCGTGAAGGCCGCCATGGAACAAAACATGATGACGCTCGGCGGAACACGACCGAGGAGGAACGCGGTGACGAAGGCGGCGATGGCGCCAGAGACGGGGGCAGCGGCGAACTTGGCCGTCGCGAGCAAGGGAGAGTCGCCCTTGATGACCTCCATGAACTGGTAGAAGTAGTAGACGATGATCCCGAAGCTGGACCAGCCGCAGGCGATGCAGCCGAGCACCCAGCGAGATCGCCGACGAAGGCGGAGCGCGGTAGCAGCGGGCATACGGCGGAGCGTTCGACGACGCCGAAGAGGCCGAGGAGGACGAAGCCGACGATAAGCAGGGCGTAGGTGTATGGCGTCTTCCAGCCGACTAGGGCGGCCTGGTTCCAGGCAAAGTTGACCAGCACCATTCCGGAGATGCCCGTGACGGCGCCCAGGAGGTCGAGCCGGATCCAGAAGCGGAGGTCGTTGTCGTCGTCGAACGAGGGCCGCGGAGTGCGCGGGATGACCAGCAGGCCTAGAGCCGCGAGTATGCCGCACACGATGCCCATAGCCCAGTACCCCCAGGGCCACCAGACGAGCTGGGCGAAAAGAGATGAGAAGGCGCCGCCAACGACGAAGCCGGCGGGGGCCGTGGCGCCGAACAGGCTGAAGACCATCTTCTTGCGCGTGCCGGGCGGATAGGTGCGGCCTAGGATGGCGACGCCGTTGGGGAGAACCATAGCGCAACCGATTCCCTGTAAGGCGCGGCAGCAGTCGAAGAATATTTTGTCGGACCAGACGCTGAAGCCGGCCAGGAGAGACCACAGAGCAAGCCACAGGAAGCCCAGGACGAATATGAGGCGGCTCCCATAGACGTCGCCCAGACGGCCGCAGACCAGAATAAAGGTGCCGACTGTCAAGCTAAAGGCCGCGGCGAACCAGCTCAATCGGTGGTGTGGAAGCTGTGGCCGATGATAAATACGGGGATGATGGACATGCCCAGGCAGGCCTGGGTCATGAACTGGGCGAGGCAGAGGACGGTGACGAAGACGCCCTCCTTCCACAGAGAATTGGGAGGGGCGATGGACGACTGGGAGGTTTCGAGGCGGGTGAGGGCATCGGGAGCAGCGGGATCATCGCATCATCATGGCGCGACGGTCCTTTTTCGAGGTCTCGAGTGCCTGTCGAGGGGGATGAGGGAGACATGGGTTTGTATGTGCACTGGAGAGAGGCCATCCATGAAGTACGAATTCAGTGGGGTTTATGGGTTTTATTGATTTTATAGACACCATGATGGCTGCACGAGTTTAGTTCCGTTGTGGGGAATTCCACTGCAGCTGATACACACGCATTATCAAGCAGCCGCAGTGGTCGGGAAGCCGAAGCCGAGTGCGGCTTGCTTCCGACAGATCAGTAAGGCTGGGTGGCGTTAGGCCGAGCCGACGGACCCACCCACCATTCTCTTTACGATATATCAGCTTGCGGATTATGATACGCCTGCGCTATATCTGTATGGAATCGGGATGAAGAGCATGGAAATCAGAAATGTCAATCTGCTCTGAAGCAGTTGTCTGATGCACAGGATGAATAATCTGTCCAAGAATCGAAGGACGGAAATAAGAATACTGCATAACCATAGAATATATATATACTAGTCAACCACTGAGCTGTTCCGACTCTCTAACAAGGCTATATATCCAACCGGGAATCCGTCTATCCAAAACCCCAACCAACAACCAATCCCTACAACTTAAACTCCGCCCGAAGCGTCTCGCCGAACCTCGAAATCGCCTCTGCGATCTTCTCCTCGCTCGCAGCCGCAAACGTAGCGCGGAAGAACATCTTCTGCTCCTCGATGTCGCTATTGGCCTTGAACCAGCTCCCGCGGGAGACCAGGACACCCCTGTTGACGGCGGCCTGGAAGATATCCTCTTCGACCTCGCTGCGTGACTTTCCGGCCGAGGCGGCAGGGTGTTTCTGCCAGTCGACTTCGATCCAGTGCTGTCATAAATCAGTACACTGCTCTCTAGTAGTAAGCGGGTTGGCCTGCGACTTACGAACATCCCCGCAGCCGGCGGGGCCCAGCGGGCGATTTCCCCGGGGAGCAGCTTCTCGCATGCATGGACTAGGATGTCCCTGCGGTTTGTGTACTGCATGCGCAGGTTGATCAGCCAGTCCAGATACCCCGCGTGGCCCCAATGCTCGTCCAGGAGCTTGACGAGCGCGGTCTGCGAAATGCCGCTCGGGTTCTGCGAGGAGACCTCGCAGTTGCGGATGAATCGCTCGACGATCTGCTCGGAGCCGACGACCCAGCCGACGCGCGAGCCAGGGGAGATGACCTTGGAGAACGACTCGAGACGCAGGACGCGTCCGTCCACGTCCAGACCCAAGAACGACGGGATTAGGGACTTGATGAACTCCTCGTGGCTCGCCGGTGGCGGGACAGAAGCCGCATTGGCCCCGGCATACGGCTGCATCTGGAGGAAATAGTACGGCTCGTCCTCGACGATGAAGACATCGTGCTTCTGCGCGACCTTGTACACCGCTTTACGTCGTTCGGCTAGCTGGGTGGCGCCGGTAGGGTTCTGGCCGGTGGGGATGGTGTACAGCACGGACGGCTTGCGGGCTCCCCGTGCCGATTCGTCCCAGTTGGTCAAGATATCGTCCATGGCCTCTGGCACGAGACCTTGCTCGTCCATCCTGATCGGAGCGGCTTTGATGCCCAGCGGCAAGGCGGTCTCCACGGAACTGGAGAAGGTGTACTCTTCCATCAGGATATAGTCTCCTCTCTCGCAGAGCATCCGCAAAGTCGTATCCCACGAGAAAGTGCTCCCACAGGTCAGACTGCATTGCCAGTCTGAGTATGGGGGATTGTGGATGATCTGCCACTTAGTTAAATATACCTAACCATAGACCGGGCCACTCACCTCGGTATGTTCAGTCACGAAGCGAAGCAACGGGGGAGCACCCATTGGCTGACCGTAGTTGAGAGCAACGTCGAGGTCTTTAACGATCAGCGTGCAGTCCGAAAACAGCAGCACACCACCTACCGTACAAGCTTGTCCCCTCGCGGATATCATTCTTAGTAGACCGCAGGACAGTCCCCGATTCCCGGGTAGCGTCAGGGGAGAACCCCGGCGGCGTAGGAACTTTGATATCGAGGTGTTCGAGGGGGAAGTATTCCGAGGAGGGCAGCCCACCACCGAGCGAAATCAGTCCTGCACTGGCGTCAACCACCGGCCCGGAACCGCGAAACGGACGCTTAACCCACCAGGATTCTTGAGATATTTTGCCGCACCCTTCAGCGTCGATTCCTGACAAAACGCTCAGCACGAGTCCAGACCAACCACAGTACTCCCATCTGCCATACGAACCTTCCGCGACTTGGACTCGAGGGACAAACGATCTAACAGAGCAATCAGCACGGAACAGCCACAGTACATCCAGGAGAAACCCACGATCCCATCGTTTCGCCTTTGGTTTCGTATAGCAATGCTGGCCAGTCGCCTGTCAGCCCGCGTGTGACAACCCCGGTGGCCGAGTAATGCCGCTTCTTACCGGGCTCTTGAACATGTCGCTGTTGACTGGCGGCGCAACCGTCGTCGGGGGTCTGGTCGCCTTCGCCCTCCAGGACGCAACGCCCTCGACGGTGAGAGGGCGGGCGGACACGGTGTCGGAGTTGCCGGGCACGGCATCGACGGGGGCGGGAGGGCTCATATCGGGGGTATGGGTATCACGGCGTATTGGGTACGGGGGGTAACAATAGAATCGACTCGACTCGGGCGCAGGTATCGCGAGGGGGGAATAGAGGCGAAGGAGGAACGAGACGAAGGTGGGGGCAAGCGGCGAATTTGAGGACTGTGACGGGGCGATTTCCGGATGGAGCCACTGGGGGTTTCCGCTGGGGATCTGGGTATCGCCGGGTTGGAGTAGTTCGTTGAATTATGTACTGGGAATCTCTCGTCCAATCTTTTGTTGGACTAAGCTCTGGGCTGTTTGCCAATACGAGGGGACCTGCAGCTGGTCACTTGAAGGGCGCGCGGATCGACTGTTGACAAGAGTGGATATGCGCTCCACAACCTGGATGCCATTGAACGATGCGCTCTGTTCGAGAGATCGAGAGAGAGAGAGAAACTGCGAGGGTAGCCAGAGTCTCCCACGCATACTCAAGGCTATCGGCGGCGGCATCGGAGGAGTTCTCGGAGTATTCGGCCCTGATATTGAACAGATCTATGTAACCACACTCTACTCTATGTACGTACTATCGCTACGCCCACGCTTCTTGGACACATGCTTGCCCGCCGTTCCATCCAATTGAGCTTCCAACACCGCTCCAGTCCCGTTCTGTACGCTCTTGATAGCCTCCGGCAACAGACTCTTCAACTCGTCTACTGTCGCAGCGCTCCCGCCCCAGATCTCGCCGCCGGCGGCCGCCTTCGCAATACCCGCGTAGTCCGGCGAGGGCGCAAACGAGATGTTGAGGTCCTCGTTGCTAGCGCGCGAGCCGTCGCCGTCGGGGTGCACCAGAAGCATGCTCCTGCGCGGCGCATTCCACCCTTTGTTATTCAGGACGATCGTCAGCACGGGGATGTTGTAGCGTCGCGAGATCCAGTAGACAGAGCTCGGCACGGAGAAGAGATACGTCCCGTCGCCCACGACCTGGCACACGAACTTCCCCTTGCCCCGCCCGCCGTGTAGATCGTCCGTCGCCAGCTTGATGCCCAGCGCACCACCCCCGGACCACCCGAGCCCGCCGCCGCCGCAGTTGACCCACGAGTTGGGGAATGTAGCGGCGACCTGGTCGGCCACGAAGCCGCTAAGCGTCACTGCTTCAATGGCCCAGATGGTGTCCGCGGGACATCCTTTTCGCACCTGAGACATGAGGTACGACACGTTCAGAGGGCCACTGTCGCCGCCTGACGGCACGGCGGCTAGATCTGCAATTCCTTGCAGCGTCTTGTTGTATTGCTCTTCGCGAATCTTGCCACGAGACGCATTATCCCCAGACTCAACCACCTGCTTCAAGGCAGCGTTCGACGCGACGTAGTCATTGACCTGCCTGAGAGCCGTTGTCGAGTCAGCCCGGAACGTGGCCAGGGACTGCAGATAGAAGACCGGCATCTGCTGCTTCAGCGGGTCAACGTCGACGTGGATAATCATCGCCGACTCCGACGGCCGACACTGAGTCGGCACCCAAGGAACATCGCAGTCGATGACCAGGATCACATCGGCGGTCCTGATGGCACTATGGTTGCCATAACGCAGCCCCAACCAGCCCGGGTGATCCCCGGGAAAACACATATCGCAACCACCGGTGTCCAGAACACGAAGGCCCTTGAACGTGTCCGCCAGCGTAACGAGCTCCCTCACCGACTCCGCATTCCGACCCGTATACCCGGCAATAACCAACGGCTCCTTCGCCGCCGCAAGCTGGGACGCAATCAGCTCGACACCCTGCGCCGGCAGCGCAGCCGGATACACGGGGCCCCAAGCGCTCTGGTTAATACTGTACGGCTCGATATCCTCCTCCATGGCCTCGCGGGCCCCAACCAGGTACACGGGGCCCTTGGGGTCACTTGTAGCGAACTGCAGCGCCCGGTTGACCATCTGCTTGACATTCTTCCCGGTCTTGATCTCCCCCGCGTAGCGGCAGTACTGCGCGAGAATCTGCTTCTGGTCCGGCACGTCCTGGATCCAGTGGATGTATTCCGTCCGGGATCCGCGCATCTCGCCCTCGATCGTGTACGGCGAGAGGCCCGCGAAGATCAGCACGGGGGCGCGTCCGCAGGACGCGTTGTGCACCGCCGCGGCCAGTCCCTGCGTCCCGACGTCGACGTGCACGATCACGCATTGCGGCTTCCCCGAGAGCCGGGCGTAGCCATCGGCCATGGACAGCGCGACCATCTGCCCAGGCGTTTAGTTAAACATGCTTCCGACGATAGCCGGGCGGAGTGTGTACTAGTACATACCTCATTGGGACAGGTGATGATCGCCGGGAACTGGCTTCGCTTTTCCTTCTGGCCTTTGACCATGGCCTCAAGAATGGACGGGTGGTCTGAGCCCAGGTTGACAAACACATGGGTTACTCCTGCCTGGGATTGGTTAGTTGAGATGCACTCTGTAGGAGTTGTCTGCGTACCTCCCACAGCGCCTCGAAAAAGGCAAACGATGCGGTGTACACCCTGGTTGTGTTAGTGCTGGCAGTGGCAGAGCCTAGAGGCTTGGGACATACATATTGGCCAATTACTGGAAAATACTCCAATGGATAGGGATAGCAAAAGATATGAGTGAGACAGACAGGGATATATGTACAGGTTAGGAGTGCAGTCGGAATTAAAGCCGATGGTGCGGGGGAGATCGCCGGGGCGACATCGGAGCTAAACAGCCCCAGTTAGCCCTAGACGAGGACTGCCAGGACACTCGAAGCTGTTGAGGGTGATGGCCTGAAAATCATCGACTTTGTTGACTTGTTTTCGCTGAAGTCTTCGCGCAACTACAAGCTGTAGTTCTCATGACGGAATTGGTATTGCCAAAAGCGCTGGAGTTGATTCTTGCCGGCGTTTCCCGGAGAGTACATGAAGCAATCTGCTGTGCAGAAGGACGTGGATTGATTCCTTTAGACATTTTGTGTATTCGACGTCGTATTGTACACCTGTTTCACGAGCCAGCTATTCACTTGACTTTGCCGACGCCCCGCAAGGTCAAGTAGACATCGGTCCCCCATCCCCACAAACTCTGCATGGCGATACTGCCCCCAAAGTACTCGGCGTATGCCTTGCTCAGCGGCAGTCCATAACCCAAGCCTGCAATGCTGCTCATCTGGCCACCGCTAGCGGACAGAGTGTTGAGCGCATCGATATTACCATTCCCCGAGTCCTGCGCGTCCTCGTCCGAGAAAGTCGTGAAGTTGTAGGACCAGATATGCGGCAGAACCTCGTGAGGAATCCCGCCGCCTCGATCTCGTATCCTGATCGTAATACTCTGAGGAGACGGCGTCAAGTGCCTGACCGACTCATTTGCGTCTGCTGTGCCGCCGACCGTGTCGATATTGAAGCCCACATCTGAGTCGGAGTGGTTTCCCTCGCGGAAGGGAGGCCGGTCGAGGAGGTCGTACACGGGGTTCCCCGGTACGTCCGGCGCAGACGCAATGGTTACCTCGATTGGCTCACGCTCGGCCCCATTCTCGATCACGGCTCTGAATGCATT
This sequence comes from Aspergillus sp. HF37, assembly GCA_003698115.1. Classification (NCBI taxonomy): domain Eukaryota; kingdom Fungi; phylum Ascomycota; class Eurotiomycetes; order Eurotiales; family Aspergillaceae; genus Aspergillus; species Aspergillus sp. HF37. The sequence continues at coordinate 167,203 of RAQS01000001.1, forward strand.
CTTGAGCAGCTCGGTGATGATATACTCCAGGTGCACCGGAACATGCGCGAACGAGGCATCCGGCTGGCCGACAATCGTCAATCGCGGTCGCACGCCGTACTTCAGTTCGCAGATTTCGCCCACAAAGTCCTCGCACAGCTTGATGATCCGGGCGGGCTGCAGCGCTGTGTCAATCACCCCGATGTAATTCGACGGCGCCGGATCCTTCGACCCGCCCCTGTATTCCTCGCTTCCCGGCTGTGATGCAAAGTGGAGGGCTAGATGCTGCTCCGCGATCAGGCGAGTGCCGATTCTGGCTCGCAGATGCGTGTCCAGGAATCGAGTCACCTCGGCCGGTGCGATGTATCGGTTGCACTCGAGAAACCCGCGCGCCAGAACCGGTATTGTGTTTGAGTGCGTATGGACCAAATCTGCTAGAGCCTCTGTAAACTGGTTCTCCTCTTCGAGGGTTGTGATCTGGCGTTGCTGGTACGGAAGGAGGGTCGATAGGGAATGTAGGTAGTTGTTGTAGATCTTAGAGACATGGGGATTCGAGACAACAATGAACGGGAGATTTCGCAGCGCCTGAATACGCGATGCTAGCCGGACAGGAAGGAGGGAGAGCGTGAAGTTTGCAGACGCAAGAAGCGCGTCCTCGGACAATGGCGGGCATCCGTGTCTGGAGCCGTATTAGCTCGCGTCCGAGAGCATTCAGCGTGCCTGCAGTCAACATACTTGAGTAGGTCAGCCAATGTCAATGGCCGGCGGCCACTGGCCGCAAGACGTGCAACTTCATCATTGGCTGCGCTGTTCGAGGATGGGTTGGGACTCCAACCATGCCTCGACTGTGACGTTAGCGTGCGGCGCGCCTGGGCGGAAGGCCTCCCAGCGGTATGGCCCATACACCTAGGCCAGCTGCGAAGGATAGTTGCAGAAGCCATAGTAAGAATCAGCCATGGTGTCAGGGCTTGCCATCGAAGGGAGAGTCGAAGTGGGAAAATGACGCTGATGATCTGGCCAGGGCGGTGAGGGGAGGTGGAATCGCCGAGGCTTGCCGCCGTGGTCCCTACGCTACATGCAACTCTGGCACTCCTGATACAGCTGTCGGCGATCAACTTGCAAGAAATAAATCGATATTGACCCGGGGAAAGCCTTGATCAATCCGGCCATTCGCAGAACAGACCCGCTTTGACCCTAAAGAAATACTCATTGACCGTAACTCGTACACAGGTAACTGGCAAGTTTTGACAATATCACCAGCTGTCAATCCTTAGATTCCGCTGCTGTGCGCCAAACCCGTTGCTTCATGACCTCTCGCATACCGCGACATATCACATTCATCCTGCTGAGACCGAGAACACCGCCGGCCACATGTCGGACATGGCCGAGTCGCTCATGACTGGGTCCTCATCTCGCCGTCCTGCTCGACGTGCAGATGCTCCGTGGACTCAAGGACTTGGACCTGGTCATCTGGGTATTCGACGCTGAGAGACTCGGTGTCAGCTGGACCAATAGCAGCAGGTGTAGCGGCAGTAAGCGAGGCGGGCGAAGGGAGAGAGCATGGGGACGTCGCTGCATACGTGAAACCCTTGATGAGGCTGTACTCATGCCTGATAATCCCGCCGTTGTTTTGGGCGTGTTCCTTGGCCCTGATGCGGAAGTAGACGTCAGTGGCAGTTGTAGTGTATGGGCGGCCGAGGCGAACCTTTCGAGCTCCTCCTGGGGAGCCTCGCTCTTCAAAGTAACCTAGACGGAGTCCCTGGTTAGTCTAGTGGTTGGACGAAGGGAGGTACAGCACGCACGTTGAATAGAGGCATTTCTTGGACTGGCGGTCGAGCTTGATGGGGCGAGAAAGCCTGGCGGATTCGTCTGGAGGGAAGGACGCGACGAGGAATCAAAAACAATGAACGAGTACGTAAAGGCAGTGGTGGACAAGAGAGGATGCTGGGCAAGAGAGGGAAGTAGTATGAAGAAGACAAAGCGAGGCAGGAGGAGACAGGGTGCTTATGACTGATAAACGGGCTGCAGGAGGGGAAGCACCACCTTATCTGACGCCATCCATTAGTAGTGCTCGTTACTATGTACCTAGCCCGCTGTGATAGGCCCGCCTGTCCTTATGTAGTACGTGCTAGTGGTTCAGTTCCAGGCTCAGGCAAACCACGGCTGAGACTTTGTCCTACTCCAAACTTGATTTCCCGACCACTCCGCTTGTTGACGATAACACGATCTCGGATCTCGCGGGGTGCTGCACAACTCGCATAGCTTAGTCATGGACATATGCTCTGCATTATCTATCTACAAGAAGCCGCAGCCCTAAATGCCAGATCTATCATCTACTACTAAATCTGTCTCGCTAAAATATGACCTTGGCATCTTACCTCCTACTCCATACCTCCAGGGCTATATTTCGGCCAGGTCAGTTTATGCTGATTCCACAGGACGTGATCTAAGTGTTGACGAGCGAGAACTCCACTATGGGTAAGTGCAGACTAGTCGACTTTGTTCTGCACCGCTTAGGTCGCTGTGCAAGAGAGTGGTGTCAATTTCCACTTTCAAGGAGCACAGCTGCGATATGAACTTGCTCGGCAGGGAAAGAGACCCATATAAGAGCCTTCTCGCGGTAAGCGAAAACCTAATCGCAGACCACAGGGAGCATCCTCCTCATCTTTGGAGAACCTCTTAGGAGGAAATCCAGTGGGCCAGTATGACTTCCTGCAATTTGCGGTATGGCTTTGTTGTAAAAGGCCTTGGCCGAGTCTCCGTCTAGGACTTTTTTCTTTTCGATCCCTTGCATCCATAGTCTGACCAGTTTACTCTTTCCCGGCCCCGAAACAGCTTGAAGAAGTCAATTTCGTAGGCTATCGTAGGAACATCATATATCTTCGCAATTGAATGCGCGTAAGAATCATCGGGAGTGCAATCAATGCACGGCTTGGCTCCAGATCCACTGCTGAAGACGCGGCGGTAGAGGGCTGGGTCAAGAACATGAAGCTCTTGAAGGTCACCGAGCTTAGAATTTCGATAGACTTCAAGCACACCTTCAACGCCATTGCAATTGGGAGCGGTATTCGAAAATCGGGTCCGGTAAACAAGAGACAAAAAACCAAAAGATCGTTCACCGGTTGATCACGTTTGGAAAAACATGGGTAGAATCGGCGCAGTCCGGATGTGGGCATGTATTCGGAGGCTTGGGTTGCACGAGACCAAGGTTCTCGAACATTGAATTAATGTCAGAGGCCTTCTTATGATGAATTTCACTCAAAAGGTCCCGTAATTGTTCGAGGGCCGTGAATACCTATCTCCCGCGGGACACCCCTCCAAAATCGGGCAGCGCTGCGAAATGGGAGTGGGGTGCATAGATGTTGTTTGATGACCCAGGCATGCAAAACAGGGAGCTGGGAGATTGACTGGTGAAAGAGCGTAGATGATACTTTCTTCACGGCGTGTCATTCTCGACGAAGGACACGCCAGAACTACAAAGTCGAGGGCCAAGTGGTCCTAACCTCCACCCGCAGCCAACTGTCCACCTGGCGCGATTTCCTCATGCACGTCGCTCAGTCCAACGTCCGAACGTGTCTGGTTCTCGGGAGATTCTAGGTTTGGAATTGCTGAGAATGTGTCGTTTCGAAGATTCCCAGATTTTCTGGGAGCTATTATCCGATATGCCATGGGCTCAACGCTGTGCCGGTATAACTGGCATGGTAATGGGTCAAGCCCCAATTCCGAACATGCATCGGCGTATGCTGGTGCGGCAGCGGAGGCACTGTTCATCTGGCGATTAAGCGCCAGGAAATTGTCCTGGACTTTCAGCTCTTTGACAGTGAACAGGGCAGCTAGTGTCGTGTTGTCAGGGCCTGGTCGTTCCGACGCATATCTAGTGAACTGTTTCAGCTTCCTGGAGCTTTGCCTTGATAGCAGGGTCATCGTAGGCGTGTAACACCGCCGCAATATTGATCGTCTTCGTGCGCTTAGCGTCTGGGCCTGTTTGGCCAAAGCTCCTGTTGTATTCTTCCAGATAAGCGTTCGTTGGCTCTTTTACCTCTGTGCTGCAAATCAAACCACGTAGCTCGGCAGTATTTGCAAGTCCCAAGTATCCCGCACGCTTCCTGGAGTTTTGATGGAAGTCCTTCCCGTTGACTAAAACTCCAGAGTATCGTTTGAGATGGCTCGTCCTTAATAGGCTCGGCGCTGTGTGCAAAGACGGAAGATGGGGGAAGGACGCAGGATGAGGAAAGATAAGGGAAGATGAGGGAGATGAAACAAAGGTTGTAAAGATCAAACAAAGATCTAACATAGTCAATAAAGAAGCCTTCCATATGATCAAAGGAATGTATTTAGACTTCCTAAACAGGAAACTACAATACAATCTATTAGTACATCCCCCAGGACACGTCGAAAGCGCGTAGAGGATATCGACCTCTATAAAAAAACTTAAAGTACTCACCCGTTAGCCGGCGAGGTCTGTAGCCATGCTACATCCCAACATGTCCAGACTCATCGCTCTCGCGTGCGGGCATCCTCAAGCCATGCATCCCAGGGTATTTTGCGCACTCCGGCTGCTTCCATCCTCCCAGAGCCATTGAATCCGCCAGACCATACACCTCAACCCCAAGCGGACGGGTAGTAGCTCCCATATTTCCGCCCTTATCTTCCCAGCCCCAGTTCGACAGGTCGCCTACAGAACCATTAGCATGTTCGAGTCCGAAAAAGCGCACATACATACCCCCAGGACACGTCGAAAGTGCGCAGAGGACATCGACCTCCGCAAAGAATTCAAAGTAATCACCCGCCTTCGCCGGCGACGTCTCCATGAAATACTTTCCCTCCTCATCGAGCCCAGTCACCTGGAACACATTGAGGACGTCATGGACATCCAACTCCGTCAACCCAAACGAGCCAACGGCACGCGTGAGGTTCGAGTGGCAGTGGAAGTCGAAGCTCTCCCCGCCCATAAGCAGGTTGACGTAGGGATCGCATCTAGTGCCGAGCAGATCGTGCACACGACCACCCCACTGCGAGGTTCCGAATCTATCGCCGGCGTCCTGCACCCGCTTCCCATCCGGGCCCAGGACCTCGTGCAGCTGCCCGCCGCCCAGTGAGTCGCCCGTGATCGTCACCAGCGGCCGCAGGTACGGCAGGGTGGACCACAGCCTGTCGCCGACGGAGACGTGGGAGGCATGGATTTGCCGCGTGCGCGCAGCCCAGAGCCGCTCTCGCGGGTTGTTCGCGTTCCAGATGTTCAGGTCGCCCACCTGCGGGCCCTGCGGGGTGGTCAGACGGCAGACATGGCCGGCTGGGACAACCCACGCCTGGCCGGAACAGGGACGGATCGTGAACGATGACTGCAGCACCCGGGAGGAGGCGCTGGATGCTGTCTCGGAAATGGACCTGTACACATTGGAGGTGGCTTGGATGTTCGAGTTTGGCGGGGCAGTATAGGCCGGTGGGGGGCGGCGCGGAGAAGCCATGGCGATGTCGGTATGTGGCAGATTTAGGACTGAGACTGTCCAGGTGAAGAAGCTTGTATTCTTGTATTGGCGTTATCGGCTAGACGTTGGAATGAGTCGGCACTCCGAAGTAGTAGTAAGTAGTAAAAGGAACCATTTCGGCCGATTAACTCGTTTAGACTTGCCATAAACAGCAAGGCTTCACTATTCAAATCGGTCAATCACCTACGTGGGTTCTCCATCGAAGTGTTTCTTGCGAGGTACAACGGGAGCCAGATTCGCGGGGACATATTTCTCCTTTGGGCGTATTGATGCCTGGGGCCTCCAAGTAGCAGAAGCTTTTCCCATCTCGGAGCGCAAGTAATTCCGACCCGGAGGAAATAATATTTTTGGTCCAGACAAGCGGCTGCACTCGCCAACCATCTGCTTTCCATTCCACCAGTTTTTTTCTTTTGAAGGAGGCTGTCGCAGAGTTACTAGCCTCGCTTCAATATGGAGCAGCAATCGAACCGGGCGCATCGTCCAGCCAAGGAGAAGAAGAAATTCGACGGTATGCTTGATTCGACCTGCGAGTTTGAATGCTCTGGAGAAACCTCCGACGGCGAGTCCGCGTGCTGACATTTATTTTTCTATTTACAGGGCCAAATCCGAAGGCCTTCACTTATTCGAACCCCGGGAAAGGCAATAGGCAAGGAGCGAGGTCGCATGATGTACACCTACCTGGAGCTTTTGATTGCCGCAATTGAGAGCAGCAGCTGATAGACACTAGCTCAAAGAGAAACGGCTACATGTGCCGCTCGTCGATCGTCTCCCCGAAGAAGCCCCGCCGTTTGTTGTCGCTGTGGTTGGACCTTCGGGAGTATGTACCCTTCACGGTTCCAACGAAGCCGAGTCTGACTGGTTGATTCGCTATAGGCCGGGAAAACTACCCTCATAAAGTCCTTGATCCGCCGATACACGAAGCAGACTCTTAGCTCGCCGCAAGGGCCTTTAACCGTCGTGACATCGAAGCGACGGCGCCTGACGTTTTTGGAATGCCCCTCCGACTCTCTCGCGAGCATGATTGATACGGCCAAGATCGCGGATATTGTCCTCCTCATGATCGACGGTAATTATGGCTTCGAGATGGAGACAATGGAGTTTCTGAACGCGCTGGCGTCCAGCGGCATGCCGGGAAATGTGTTCGGTGTCTTGACCCATCTCGATCTATTCAAGAAGCAAAGCACCCTCCGCGCTGCGAAAAAAAGGTTGAAACACCGCTTTTGGACCGAGCTGTACAATGGCGCGAAACTTTTCTACCTTTCTGGTGTGGTCAATGGGCGCTACCCAGACCGAGAGGTCCATAACCTCTCCCGCTTTCTGTCAGTCATGAAAAACCCGCGGCCCTTGATCTGGCGCAACTCCCACCCTTATGCGCTCGCCGATCGCTTTTTGGATATTACACCGCCAACCCAAGTTGAGGAGAACCCCAAGTGTGACCGTTCAGTTGCGCTCTACGGGTATCTACGCGGTACAAATTTTCCCGCACAGGGCGCCCGAGTGCATGTCCCTGGTGTAGGAGATCTGACAGTATCGGGTATAGAAGCTCTCCCCGACCCATGTCCGACTCCGTACATGGATCAACAAGTCGCCAAAGCCACGGGCAAAGCAGGGAGGCGCAGGCTGGGAGAAAAGCAGAAGTTGCTTTTCGCGCCAATGTCGGATGTCGGTGGCGTCTTGGTCGATAAAGATGCTGTATACATTGACGTCAAGTCGTCGAATTTTGACAATGATAACGACGAAGATGAAGATGGCGAGCGGGGCTTAGGAGAGCAAATGGTTGTCGGTCTTCAGGGCGAACGGAAGCTACTTGGCGAGGCCGATGCTGGCGTCCGTCTGTTCCGCGGGGGAGAGGCCATCGCGAAAACGGACGACGAGGATAACGAAGCGGGAAGAAAGAACAGACGGCAGGTCCGGTTTGTGGACGGAGAACAGAACGGTCAACAATTATCAGAGGGCGATGACGAAGGATTCGAAAGCGGCGGAGATGAAGAAATGCGCCAAGACGACGAGGACGACGACGCCAGCGATGGGGACGAGCCGGCCGATTTCTCTGCACCGCCAGACTTCGAGGCAAACTTTAAGGCCAGACAAGATGGCAACATTAACGGCGATAAAGGCGATCTCGCTTTTGCTGACAGTGACTCGGATCTTGGGTCTATCTCGTCTGTGGAGGATCAGCAACTAGAAAGCGACGAGGAGGACGACGAGGATGAGGATTACGACGGCGCCCTACGGTGGAAGGAGAACATTGCCGAGAAGGCCAGAGAATTTCACTCCAAGGGCCCCAAATTCCGTGTCGCTGATTTGTCTCGCATGATGTATGATGAGTCCATCACACCGGCTGATGTGGTACGAAGATGGCGTGGAGATGATGACGATGCGGAAGATGAGAGCCCCGAGGACGATGCCGACGAATTTTTCAAGAAGGCCGATACCGAGAAGGAAGATCAGTCTGACTACCGTGCGATACCTGAATACGACTACGAGGAGTTGGAAAAGAAATGGCAGGACGAAGATGCAATCGAGGCTTTGCGCAGTCGCTTTACTACTGCCAAATTGACCGGTGATGATGAGGACGGCGATGATGACTCGGACGTTGACGATGCTTTCTCTGAGGGCGATGGAGAATTCGAAGATCTGGAGACGGGCGAAACGTTCAATGGAAAGGAGGAGAACGAAGATGAGGATGGCGAAAAGGGCGAGGAGGAGGAGAGCCCCGTGGATTTGGAAGCCGAGCGCGAGCAAAACGCAAAGAAGAAGGAGGAGTTGAGACTTCGTTTCGAGGAGGAAGACCGTGAAGGGTTTGCGAATTCCAAGGATGGCTCGCGACAGGCCGGCGAGGGAGGCGAGGAAGAATTTGGAGAGGACGAATGGTATGACGCGCAGAAGGCGAAACTCCAAAAGCAGCAGGACATCAACCGGGCCGAATTCGACTCCCTCGACCCGAACTCAAGAGCCCGAGCTGAAGGCTACAAAGCCGGGACATATGCTCGTATCGTCCTTGAGAATGTTCCTTGCGAGTTCTCCACCAAATTCAGCCCTCGCTTCCCTGTGATTGTTGGCGGGTTGGCGCCAACAGAGGACCGGTTTGGCTATGTCCAGATGCGGATAAAGAGGCACCGCTGGCACAAGAGGATCCTGAAGAGCAACGACCCTCTGATATTCTCCCTTGGCTGGCGACGCTTCCAGTCCCTGCCTATCTACAGCACGTCGGACAGTCGCACACGAAACCGCATGCTCAAATATACGCCGGAACACATGCATTGCTTCGGGACCTTCTACGGGCCGCTGGTTGCGCCGAACACTGGATTCTTCTGCGTGCAGTCTCTGTCGAACAAGAATCCCGGTTTCCGGATCGCAGCTACGGGAGTTGTCCAAAGTGTGGATGAACACACGGACATTGTAAAGAAACTCAAGCTCACAGGCAGCCCTTACAAGATCTTCAAGAACACGGCCTTTATCAAGGATATGTTCAACTCGTCACTGGAAATTGCCAAGTTCGAAGGCGCCGGAATCCGGACGGTGTCTGGTGTTCGAGGCCAGGTCAAGCGAGCGCTGAGCAAGCCCGAAGGAGGCTTCCGAGCGACGTTCGAGGACAAAATCCTGATGAGCGATATCGTGTTCCTCCGCGCGTGGTATCCAATCAAGCCGCACCGTTTCTACAACCCCGTCACGAACCTCCTGGACCTGGACGAGGAGGGGTCGGGCGACAACGAATGGCAGGGGATGCGTCTGACCAACGAAGTCCGCCGAGACGAAGGCATTGCGATCCCGATGGAGAAGGATTCGTCGTACCGCCCGATTGAGCGGCCGACTCGCCACTTCAACCCGCTCCGGGTCCCACGACAGCTGGCGGCAGAACTCCCGTTCAAGTCCCAGATCACGCAGATGCGGCCGCGCAAGGAGCAGACGTATCTGCAGAAGCGGGCGGTGGTGCTCGGGGGCGAGGAGAGGAAGGCGCGGGATCTCATGCAGAAGCTGACAACGCTGCGCAATGAGAAGAACGCCAAAAGAGCAGCGAAACAGGATGAGCGGAAGCAGGTGTACCGAGCGAAAGCGGCGGACAGCCTGGAGAAGAAATCGGAGCGAGAGAAAAGAGAGCGCAACGACTACTGGCGGCGAGAGGGCAAGAAGCGGAAGAACCCAGACAGCGAGGGAGGGGGAGGGAAGAAGCGCAAGTGATGGGTGGAGGATTGTAAATGTAACTAGAGGATCTGATCTATATTGCATGGAGGGCGTTTATGCTGTTGTTCATCGTATCCATTTATGCCTGCATGCCTTGGTGCCCTTATGCCTTGGTATCTACACGTGACCGCGCCTGGGACGCGTCTTGGCCGTGATTCGCAGGCATCCAACCTGCAACTCTCTCTGCTGCCCATTTCACTGCTCCATGTAGCCAGGGCACCTGTCCAAAGCACGCTGGCCATTCCTCCTCTATTCTCGTTCTCCGTCAAATCCCGCAAAGCACGCTGGCAGATCGTCGTGCGGAGATAGGTGGTCGTCAACTTGCCGCCCGCCGCCGCATCCTCGTTTCGCGTGCACATCCACAGGCGTCATAACTGCGCGGGATACATCTTCTCGGGGCCGTTTACCACGCCAATCGCTCATTGGACCCGAGCGCATTCGACAGCGCCGCGTCGGACGCGCGTTCCGCGGCAACCTTGTGCAGGGGCTGGGTGAATGATAAGATCACGACGGGTGGTCATCTGAGTCCCAGCAATCTGGGCTAGACGCGCCTCTCCTCTCGCGATAAAACAATAATTTTGCTTCCCTTGTTTCCTCTTAAACATGAATGACAGCGGTCGTGGGGATTTGTATTCGAGACCCGGAGATCCTCATTTCGACCACGCGCGCTCGATGCATATTCCCACGTCCTCGGAAGCGACAATCCCAGAGCCGCGACAGTGGGATTACCGCGGCGTGCATCTTTCGCAGACGTTATCGCTACGCAAAGACAGTCACGGCGCCGTTGTTCCTGTGGAGAATGGGAGCGGTGGCTTTGACCTGAGCCAGTCTTCCGATGGGTCGAAGTATTCGCCGAGTGCGCTGGGGTCAGGTTCCCAGACATCGCTGATGACGGCTGAAGGGTCACAGCCTTCGTCGTTGGGAAATGGGCAGGGTCTTCCGCAGCCTTTCCTGGGCAATGGAACGAAGATGGACTTGGGTTCGGGCGGGCAGGCCGATGCTGTATCGGCATCACATCTCCAGTCGCCGTCGAAGGTTGGATCGCGACATCGTGTTGATTCTTTGTCTGGTCAGAAAAGGACTGCGGCGGGTGATATCAAGGCATCACCAGAAGCGGTACACCCCCATGAGTCGGGCATAAATGCTGTTCGGAGAAATCGCTCAAAGACTATCGGCTCGCCATCCCGTGGAAACAGGATCGCGGAGGTAATCAATCATCCTGGATATTGGCTTTGGACTGGTTGCTGATTCCACTTAGTTATCTGCGCACCTCCGCTCACGGCTCTCATATGCTGCTGCCAAAGTGGAGAAAGACTGGCAACGCGATGGCCCACAGGTTCCTTTGCGATTGCGACAGAGCGCGTCGCCCACCCCAACGGCTCTCACTATGAAATCAGACTGGCCGAAGAGCTACCATCTGCAGAACAGGATCTCCGAAAGTACAAACACATCCGCGTCCAGCTTGTCGGAAGTATCCCATTCCAACCCCTCCAACGACCCAGTACAAATGTCTCCCGCAGGCAGGTCCGACCATACCTCGTACCAGCCTCTAGCGGCTGGATCACCCACGAAGCCACTCCAGACGCCGAAACTCGCACCGCCTGTAAATATCATAGCAAGCGGGAGTGGCGGGCGCCGACGGCCCAACCCTAATGAGTCAGGGAATTCCCGCTACGCGCCATATCCAGGCCATCGGCGATACCATTCGCAGCAGGAGTTCGGGACCTCGAAGCTACCCGCCAGCTCGAACATGACTTTGGCGCCGGAAACTCCGCCTCTTCGGCCGAGCATACACACGGCGTCACCTAGTACACACGGCCATTCCAGGGCACGGACCCATTCGCACAGCACATTGATGGAACAGGATGCCATTGAGACACTTATGTTTATGTCCAGCCCAGAGAATTCGGGCTATCGGCCCAGTCAGAAGCCCCAGCAGCACGCGATACCCAAAAGCATAGCACCTGCGACTAGCGACTCCAGCACCTGGAGCCAGAACCAGAGCCAGCAGCTACAAGTGAATGGTGGAAACGGGGCTCCAAATCCAGGCTTCACCAGCCAGTCCCCTGGGACAGAAGCGCGCGCCGGAGACGAGATCGACCGTATGCTGGACCAGATGGAAGACAGCGACAGCGACAGCGACGATGGACGGGCTCCATCTAACCACGTCGGCACCGGCTCGCAGCCGGTAAGGAGTTCTTGGCCGTATAATGGCGCATGGAAAGGCCCTGGTATATAATCCAGCTGGGTGATGCTATATACGATTTGGATTGGCTGCATCTCCTGGTCTTGAGCGATACGATGCAACGAGGAGTTTCCGTTGGATTAGCGTTTGGCTCTGCTTTTGTGTCTAGTGCATTGTAACGAGCAATGAGTTCATGTCGTTAGCCTGTATAATCTATTGTTTTGGAAATCTAGATGTCCAGTTTAACTAGCATGACACACATATAGCATGGCCTGAATCGCAGTCTGGCATGTCTGCTAACCCCGCAACATATCTATTTCTATTCTCTCTTCTTCCCTCCATCCATCGTCCATCTCCCTCACACC